>CAKNWW010000152.1:2199-31085 GCA_932074435.1 Andricus kollari
TAAAACAAATTTGTTCACTAATAAAAGTGATCATGCCTTCCCAGAAAGATGGATCATTTTATTGCGCAATACCTACTTTTAATAAATAATGAAATAAACATTGAAGAATGACGAATGAGATAACAATGAGTATAATATAAAATAAAACATTTCAAAGAATATTCAGTTGTTAGGCTTTTGTAGATTTTTTTGCTTAAGTTTTCTTTATTTCAAAAAAATGAGGACTGCGATTGGTCTTCTGGGTTTTGTCTTACTGGGTTTCCCAAATCCTATTGGTAAATATAATTTCTGTAGTTTTAAGTGCAATATAAATTTTGTTGAGCAAATTTTTATTTAATGTCTCTTATCTGTCAATTAATTTTTGTTTCTAAAACAAAAATTTTGATGTGTTAAATTAATTAATTAATACTGGTTAAAAGTGTCTCTATTCTTAATACCAACTCCTGTTTAGTATTTATTTGTCAATTAATTGATTCATAAAATTTTTTTTACCATAAAGCAAAATAGGAACCCGAGCGGAACAAAACAAAATGTTAAGTTTCAGTTAGTTATGTTACGTTATCGAATACCGAAACAAAAATAAACTTTCTTTGCATTATGATATCAATGGCTAGAATCCAGAAGCAGTCATCGGCTACTTGAGGTTATTGATAACGTAACGAAAATACGATTCAATATTGTTTGTAATAACATAAATTTGAAAAAAAAATAGCGGCGTTTCTTTCTCACAAAACGGGCTTTTCAAATAAAGAAAATGTCATTAGAGTTAACACTCTAGTTCTCAGAGAAGTTAAGCTAAATATTTTACTATTCATACATGTCTCACAGATCCACAGGAAAAATGCAATGATCCAGGTATGTTTAACCAATTTTCATCCAGAAATTTTGACTTCAGACGAACCTTTGCTATTCCCTGATCAATACCTGAAATTTCGGTCAATTTGATGTTCAAAATAATTGTTCTAAGTCCGTCAAATGCAATTAGCTCGAGAAAATTTAACTTTAAATAAGCCTTTGACATTCCCGGATTACAACCTAACGGTCTTGTCGATTTGGTGTTAAAAATAAATGCTCCAGATGTTTCAAGGCCAATTTCTTTGTGGAAATTCAGCCTCAAATAAACATTTTTCACTCTCTGATCATTATCTGAATGTCCCATCAAACTGATATTAAAAGAGAATAATTCTGAACTGCCGAATGCATTTTCCTCAAAAAAATTTGGCTACAAATGAACATTTGCCACTTCGTCATTATTGCCTGGCTATCCTGTCGACATTATACTACAAATGATGATATTACAAATGAACCGTTACGAATAATGTAAATCTGAGGTGGCCGTATGTTCAATTTAGTGTTAACTATTAAACAAGAGTTGATATCAAAAATGGATACCAGATTCGAATTCAGCGCAAGAAATTAGTTCAGAAATGATGTGTTTTGTTTCACAGATACATAATGTGACATTTTTTAACCAGTGTAATGAATACAACAATTGATTTTTCATTTATGCTTTCTTTTTACAGAATTAGGTTGGCCACATAAAGATGACGCGATTCATCCTTCTCCCATTCAACTTTATCTTGACAATTTCGAAGGTTTTTTTGTAGGTTCGCGTTTAGTAGAAGGCGCTTTTAATGTAGGAACATACAAGGAAATGAATCAAACATACATCATTGGAGTAATCATAACTGGAGACTTGCGTCCAATCATGACTCATAGAGCAAATTTTCATAATAACTTTGGAAGAGTTAAGGTACGCATAGATAGCGGCGACCATGCTAGTGTTATTGTACCAATATCACATAACGATCCTCTAAATGATATGTTCTACAAAGCATTCGATCAGAAAAACATACGTGCTGCCGAAATACGCGAATAATTTAACTTAAGGATAAAACTTAAGACAGTAATGTTGATAAAAGTGGTTCATTTTTTAATTATAAAAAAAATTCTTGTCAAACCTAAATGAATGCACCCTGTTTGGGTATGTGTCGTTATGAAAATATACTGTATGAAAGGATAAACTAATCCTGGCCTATCCAGTGTAATTTTTTTTTAAATGTAAAGAAAAAATCGTAAATACATTAATATTTATTAAGCTGTAATGTAATTTAAGTATAGCCCCTATTACTTATCTAGATTTGTGTGTATTAACCCTAACAAAGTAAGATTATTTGAACATTATTCGTTTGCTTTATCTTCTCGTTATTACTGATATTTTTTGTCAACATTTGTTTCAAATACATTTGTATACTAAACTTTAAATGTGTTTTTGTACAAAACATAAAATTTTATCACGTCTTCCAAGAAATTCTTATTTTTCCACTGCGTCATAGGAAATTTTGGTCCATCTAAATTTGACATCATAATGTCATAGCCCTGAAGTATTTTTGCGACTTAAATGTGAGAGGAATCGATTAATAAAAGAAAAAAGCTTTTTTTATATATAAGGAAATACACAAAGAAATCAACTATGTCATTCTTACAGTACACAGTTGATGAATTTTGTTATTGCTCTTGAATTTTGTTCTTCAAGTCGAAATTGAAGACTTTTTATTTAAACGTTTTTAAAACATCACTGTTTAATTATAAATATTCAAAATTGAACTATTCAAACAAAAATTACAAAATTAAATCTTTCTAAATTAAACATAATAAGAATGAAAGAATCTTCTTTTTTATGTCGTAAGAAGTATCCGATGGAGGTTTCTACCAATGGATCAGATTCCACTTTGTATTACTATTAGTAACACTTTCGCAGAAATTTTCTCGCCTTCTATCTAAATTATCTGTTTAAAGAAATGAAACGATTTTCTTGATTAGATGACGGAAAAGTAGTATCATTCCACCACATTTATAAAATTGCAATCAATTTGAAAATTTTAGATTTTATGATCCTTTTAATGAAGGTAGAATTAATATACTTTCTAAAACAGTTAAAATCAAAATTCTAATCATTGAGATCAGAGACGTACACTGTGAAATATTTGGCAAGAACCAACAACTGAGATTTCTGCTTGACACAATGCAAACACTTGTTTGTTACTGTAATTATTTATGGTTTCAATCCATTGTCAAAACTTTATTCGGTGATTGTTGTTGTATCGTTGTCAATTGGTCTCTAAGATTTTCTAAGATGATTTGATTTTTTTGGACAAAATCCTCTCTATTCAGGTGCAGCTTCGTATTGACGTATTTGACGTTTTAGTGGAGTCTTTGAGTATCAAATTAAAGTTTTGTTCTAAACATTTCGTGAAAGTGTGAATAGTTGAAATAACTATGTTCAAGGGATAGCCTTCCTTATGAATCTTTCTCAAACCATGACATCTTGCAAGAACTGTGTCTTCAGTATTTATATCAGTCCATCGTATATCTTTTCCTGAAAGTCCTTTCTTTCTCCAATTGTCCAGAATCCAGAAAGTCTCTCTTCTTAATTGTTTCAACGGATTTTCACTCAATAAATCAAAGTTGTCACGATTGGAAAGCAAATCCTCCATATCCCTAGCATAATCTGATTTCTTCATACAAACTGTAATATTGCCCTTATCAGCATTCACGCAAATTATATCAGGATTGTTATTAAGGAAACCTTTCTTTACCATAAAACCTTCAAAAATGTTATGATCAATGCTACTAATGTGCAAACATTTCTTATCAACAAAGCTCTTGAAAAGTGTAAAACCTTGTTCCGGAAATCCTGTTGATCTAATATTGGATTTTGTGTACATATACTTGATTCAACATCTTTGACTACTTCCATCATTTGTTTCGATTTGCTTTTCATTACATGGTTACTAAAACCTTTACCTAATCTGAGAATATCAGTAACTGAATCAGAAATTTGAATATCTGCCAAATTTACAAACCAAGAATCCCTATCTTCTTCAAAAATGTTGAGTAAAGTTAAATTTTGCTCTTGAACATTAGTTTTTTGATCAATCAAAATAGAAAGGTTGTTCTCATGCTTTTCATCATTGTGTAAAAATCTTCGATTAAGGAAAATCTGATGCTTCAAAAGATCAATGATTTTATCCTGTTGTAAACATACTTCTAATTCACTTCTAATTCTGGAAATTTTTACTTTTAAAAAATTAACATGATTTGAAACATCCTTGATCAGTAAAGTCAGCATTGAGAGTTTTAAATTCTTTATATTATGTTCAAGTTGTCTATTGCAAAAATTACTGCAAAAATCAAAGTCTCGAAATTTGTTATCCAAGAAAAATATTTTTATAGGTAAAACATCATTTCTTCGACATTCAATCAAATACCTTTTCTAAAGGATGCTGCCTCTTAATTTTTGGTTGATATCACCATAATTTAACCTTTCTGAAGGCTTCAAGACCATATGCAACTTTGATCTGATTAAAAAACGTAATGTTAAAAAAAGGGGGTTACAAATGACCTCCAATTCAAGTCAGCTAAATTGAAATTTAAGAATCTTAAATTAAATTAAAATCAAATTCAAAATCCCACTTAACGTCCAAACCTCAAGTCAATGTATAAATTCCTGAAAATAAACCAAGAATCTAACGATAAAATTTGGACAGCCAACACAAAATGCTCCTATTGCAATTCCTAAAAACAAAATAAAAATTTGTTTCTTTGGACAAAAATAAAAAAGAGGAAAGAAAAATAAGATAAAAAGTAAATCAAAACAAATGATGGAAATAGTCAAAGATGTTGAATCAAGTATACACGAAATTCCAATATTAGATCAACAGGATTTCCGGAACAAGGTTTGACACTTGTCAAAGAGCTTTGCTGATAAGAAATGTTTGCACATTAGTAGCATTGATCGTAAAATTTCTGAAGGTTTCATGGTAATGAAAGGTTTCCTTAAAATCAACCCTGATATGATTTACATGAATGCTGATAAGGGCAATATTACAGTTTGTGTGAAGAAATCAGATTATGTTAGGGATATGGAGGATTTGCTTTCCAATCGTGATAAGTTTGATTTATTGAGTGAAAATCCGTTGAAACAATTAAGAAGAGACACTTTCAGGATTCTAGACAATTGGAGAATGAAAGGAATTCTAGGAAAAGATATAAGATGAACTGATATAAATACCGAAGACACAGTTCTTGCAAGATGTTATGGTTTGAGTTATGGTGGAGGAACACAAAACAGATGTTCGTTTGGGACGTTGTTATAAGAGTGTTCTTGCTAAACATTCGAGAGTGTTTGTTGATATTGACCATGAGTTCAACAGGGATGATGTTGAAATTTAACATAGTGAAAGTAATGAGAGAATTCATGGAAATCCTTTATATTAAAAAACAAAATAAGTTGTTTAATAATTTGAAAACACATCTAGATAAATTAAACAAAAGTTATTCTGGTATGATTAATTACATTTAGCAATAGGTTTTCATGAGTCTTGAGTTTCTCTTATTACTTGTTTGTTTATAACGGAATAGCCTTTTGACCGACACTTAGTTCTCAGGTATCCAGGAGATAGCATCGTATTTTCGTTGCTGTTCCCACCTGTTCTAATTTTTCTTACCTTAATAAGGGTGCTGTGTGAGCACCGAAACGTTGGTAAATATTATCCATGCTTTTTTATTGTGATTTGATAGTAATAAAAATAAAAAAGACGAAAGAAATGAAAAAGAGAAGGAAGGGGATTTGGTTGGTTGCCCTTTCATTTTTCTTTCCTCTTTTTTATTTTTGTCCAAAGAAACAAATTTTTTTTTTTTTTTTTAGGAATTGCAATAGGAGCATTTTGTGGTGGTTGTCCAAATTTGATCGTTAGCTTCTTGGTTTATTTTCAGGAATTCATACATTGACTTAAGTGCTGGACGTTAAATGGGATTTTAAATTTGATTTTAATCCAGTATAAGATTCTTAAATTTCTGTTCAGTTCTTCTACGAACGCAGCTCTGTGTTCAATCGAATAGTTTGATTTGTGGGTAGTTCCTTAAAGTCACTGATTACAGTGGGACGTGTTTATTTCCAGTAAGGAAAATTGTAATATTTTCTTGGTGCAGTCGTCGACATTTCAATGTCTAATTCTGATAGAAAAGTGTTCATTCTGATGTGAAAAGCCACTTATGAGTTTGGATGTTACTTGTACTTCTCGTACTATTTCCTCAAAACGATTTCTGCGAGAATTCTAATTATCGATCGAAAAAAGGCTCGCAAAGACATTTTCATTTGGATCTGATAACAGCATTGAAAGTGTTGGCTACTATTTTTTGCTCTGCTCACCAATTCCTTTCAGCAAGGGTTTTTATGATGCTGACTCTACGTTTAAAATCATTTTTCAGATGTATAAGGTGCTGGCGTCATGTGTGTTTTTTCTCAAAGATAAGCGCAAGAATCCTGTCTGTTTCTAAAATTTGCAGCCTTAAACTTTTATATAAGAACAATCTCGGATTTAGATTATCTGATATGTTTTTAGAGAATAAGATAAAAGTGGTTTTTGGTGTAATTCTCATAATAGGTACTCGGGGAACTTCATTTTCGAGTTCACTTTCTTGTATCAGTCTTTTCAGAATGAAATTTTTTATAAGGTTTATTATTGAACTATCTCCACCCTTGTCACGTATAATAATTTCAAGTTGTACAAGGGGATCAAGTGCATATCGTTGTTTTCGGAAAGCATGATGCACATTAAAGAATTTTCTTTCCCCAAAAACAATCTGAGTCTTTTACCAATAATTTTGTCCAATTGGGACTATTAAGGACATTTTCCAATTATTTAGAAAAACTTTGTAGATTGAAATATAGTTGAGCGGAGCAAGAAGATATTCTAGTGCTTAGGATCATTAAAGGTTTTTGAGAAGTATATTTCATATTTTGTTAGATCCAAGGCTAGTATTTTTGCACTGATTGATATCACAAATTTGAAAACAAATTTGAGTATTCCTTAACATGTACTTGACAAATGGCATGTTTTTACTTCAATAAAAATTAATAATGTCAAAATAAAGAACGTTATTCATCACCATTATTTCGTACAATACTATTAAATCCAATTTCAATAAGCTGCATCTTTTGTTTACATTTTTTTTTATTTCGTACATAAATTATTCGCAATACTGAAAAAGACCTTGAAGAAATTTTTCTTATTTTTTATTCTTATGCCTATAATAATAAGATTTTAGTAAACACATAGAAGGTTATTATTTTGAGGAAAAAATTAATTACAACTTTGTCGCATCCAATCTTTAGGATTCAATTTTTAAGTGCCTAAAATCATGAACAAATAATTTTAAAATGAAAAAATTGAACAAATAATATTTGACATTAATTTCCTTTCTAATATTTTATCGAAAAGCCAAGCTCTAATTTAATAAAATCCCATCATCTTTCAACATTTGATAAAATATCATTGTTTATCACGCGAGGGTCAATTTGAACCATCCCCGAAAGAAAACGAACTTATCGAAGGACTTCCAGCACAGTCATCTAAAAAACGACATTTCTTCATTTGTCTTAATTTTTATACTTAATGAAAAAACATGAGTAGGATATAGCAAATTTTGTTTTCAAATGCACTTCTGTATGTTAAAACCTTCAATTAGAGCAATCTCTAAAGACAATCGATCTTAGGGAAACGTTTCCAGCATAGTGGCTTAAGAAATGACATTTTCTCATTAATAATAACAACAATAATTAAGCAAATTTTAATTTTGAAAAAAAACATTTACATAGTGATTTTTATAAACATCTACATAGTGATCTAGAAATCGAAATTTTCTCATTTTTCTAATATTTTACACCCATAACAAACAAGCTATACTATGAATTAGAAAATTTTATTTTCCAATGTACATCTATGTACAAAATTAAATAATTTTGAACCATTTTAAATTATAATTAACAAATATTTGTATATTGGTGAGTATTGAACAATCATTCCTTTTAAAATTAAAAACTTTCAAATCTAACGGATTAAAAATAAAATATTTTGGATTGAAAAAATACTCAAATGAGATTTGAAATAAATTAATACCTTGAAATCTTCTGAAATTCTGTAAATACTTAAAGTCCTTGGAGATTCTATAAAATTGCAAATACCTTCAAATATTTTGAATTCCCACGAATTATCATGAAATTCGTAGCAACAATTCAAATATAATCAATACTTTTTAAAACTTTTTAATCTTTTGAAATCTTCAAAATAGTAATAAAAAAAAAAAACTCTAAATAGTATCTTATATATATATATATATATATATTTATATATATATATATATATATATATATCTTATTATATTTTAGTTTATTTCCAATTTAATTATTGGTGTGAATGATTGTTGTTTACATACTCTACTCTAAAATTCCGATAGATCAGGCGCTGCGAACCCACTGAAACTTCCGCGATTTCATCTCGAGTCAATGGGGTAATCACGCCGCTTTCCATGTTTATTTTTGCCCGTCTTCTACTTTGAGAGTATGTGGGACATGAATATATTCCAGCAAGGAGGTTGCTACTCTCCAATATTGCAAAGACGTCACCCTGAGGTGTTGATAATACAATTTGTTCCTGGGTTGGCATGGGCCCATAGAGTCTTTTTCCTGAAAGTATTCGAATTTGCTTATTCGCTGGAAAAGTGTATCTTCGAAGTTGGAATTGACGGTTCGGATTCTTTTTGGGTGTAAGCCGAATAAAATCTAGTTGGTCAAGTTCATATTCAATTCCGGCGGAAACAGCCATCCTGGTAGGTGGAGCCATGTGCCTGACAGAAAGAGGAAGCTGAGTAGGGGGACATCTGGCAGGAGAAGACCTGACAGGAGAAGACCTGGCAGGAGAAGACCTGACAAGAGAAGACCTGGCAGAAGAAGACCTGACAGGAGAAGACCTAGCAGGAGAAGACCTGGCATGAGAAGACCTGGCAGGAGAATGGGGTCTGGCAGGAGCAGCATGTCTGTCTGAAGAATGAGAAGGTTCACGACGAGGAACACCAGGAATAGGGGCGCCATCAGGTAAACATTCAAACTGTGAACTTAATGCTGCGAAAAGAAACATAGAATTAATTTTATTTAAAGTATGTTAGTATCTTATGAAATTCTTGCAGCAAAAGTTTCAGGCAAGACTGAAGACATTAACGGAAAATTTCTATGAGAAACTTATTGAAAGCACAACTAAAAATATTTAGGGAACATTATGACTCATTATAAAAAATTATGTAACAATACCGACACCTTTAGAATTTCACTTTTTATTTAAGCATAATTCTGACTTGAAAACTCTTTCAAATCATAGATATATTATGGTATTATATTCACCAGAATAATTTAGGATGACCATCGAGGTAAAGACCAGAGTATAAACGATCCACATTTTTTCCAATTAGGGTAAAAACTGATTAATACATTAATGAATAATTTTATTAACACTATTCCTAATTAATATTCTTAAGTATTATCAGGTACTCGTTATCTCATCAATCTATATTTATATTACATAAATCAATTCGAGGAAAAAAATCTCGTTACCTCAACCGAGGCTTTGTTAAGGAATAAAAATGCGAGTTTCTCTTTTTTTGATGATAGCAGGATTTTGAAATTAAATTAAAAACTAATTAACATCCTACTCTTATCAAATCTGAATATATATTATTAGCATAGCATTACACACACAAGATAAAGCTTTAAGGTTACGTAACGGGCGACTTTTTTAATACAGTTATTATGCATGCAAATACAGTTACATTTCCATTATAAACAACAACAAAAATAATAATAAATTCAAAAAATGACATAAAGCTATTAAATAATAAAACAAATGGATTTCAGACTTACCTGGTCATGTGTACCACGAGTATTCCTTTTACGAAGTGCCGCGAGCAAACTAGCATATTTGGTGTCACTTCTTTCCCCATTTTCAAAACTATTTGCCAAATATTTCTTTTGTCGACTACTTTAATTTGTCCAAGTTTACTTGTATATTTAATTGTCATAACGGTTTTTGAAGAGTGGTGAATTCTAAATTCCGGATTTTGACACTCTCTGGTATGACAGCAAAAAATAGAACAAAAGATTCGGCTTTTGAACTCCTTAGGAGAAAAGAACACTCCTGTCTTGATCATTTGGTAAACAACAACAGGTACAAATTGTCATTCCTCAAATTAAAATGTTCGTTTTAGTAGCTTATTTTCACTTTTCACATGGGCTTTGATAGCCGAGTACCTACTCTTTCTAGTGCTGATTTTTGTCACCAGGTGGCGAAATGGTCGACCACCATTCCCAATAGTGGTATAAAAAAACATTTACTCATTTTTTAATATTTTGTTACATAAAGAAGTTAGTAACGTATAGAAAATTTTATTGTTTGTTTATATCTACATGCTAAGGTCGTCAATTTGAACAATCCCCGACAGAAATCATACTTCTATTAAAGCTTTTAGTACATGCATCTAAAAAAGAGGAACTTCCTGATTTGTTTTCTTTTTAAATCTTTCATAAGAAAGAAACATCAGCAGAAATTAGAATTTTTGTATGTCCACCTATATGCGAGCAATTAACGAAAATAGTAGCATTAGTGCGCTTTTTTAAAAATAGTAGTAAAATAGTAGCATTGTTAAAAAAAGGTTTCAAAAAGTCTCAATAATGGGCCTGAAATGGTAGTATTTTTATTTAAAATTTGAAATTTTACATTGCTTTTGGCTCTATCCTACCTGCGGCTCTGCATTTGATTATTATTCGTAATTAATAGTTACTTGTAACATTTTAGGGCGACTTCAGATGACAAACAATCTTATATTTTAGTTTTTTTTTTCAATTGTATTAATGGTGTGAGTGATTTTTGTTTACAAACTCTACTCTAAAATTACGATAGATTAGGCGCTGCGGACCTACTAAAACTTCCGCGATTTCCTCCCGGTTCAATGCGGTAATCACGCCGCTTTCCATGTTTATTTTTGAACGTTTTCTAGTTTGAGAGTGTCCAGGATATGAATATATTCCAGCAAGAACATTGCTACTCTCCAATATTGCAAAGACGTCACCCTGAAATGTTGATAATACAATTTGTTCTTGGGTTGGTAAGGGCGCATAGAGGCTTCTTCCTACAAGTAATCGAATTGACTTATTCGCAGGAAAAGTGTATCTTCGGAGTTCGAATTGCCGGTTCGGATTCTTATAGGATGTAAGCCGAATAAGTTCAAGGTTGTTAAGTTCATATTCATATCCGTCGGAAAAAGCCATCTTGGTAGGTGGAGCCATGTGCCTGACATGAGTAGACTTGGATCTGATATGAAAAGGAAGCTGAGCAGGAGAAGACCTGGCAGGAGACGACTTGGCAAAAGAAGACATGACAGCAGAAGTCCTGGCAGGAGAAGACCTGGTAGGAGAAGACCTGGCAGGAGAAGACCTGGTAGGAGAAGACCTGGCAGGAGAAACATGTCTGTCTGAAGAATAATATGGTTCACGACGAGGAAACCCAGGCATAGGGGCGCCATTAGGCAAACACTCAAATTGTGAACTAATCTCTGCGAGAAGAAACATATAATTAATTTTCTTTAAAGTATGTTAGTATCTCATGAAATTCTGCGGAAAAATTTCTAGGCAAGACTGAGGATATTAAGGGAAGATTGCCCTGGAACAACTATTAAAAGCTGGATTAGCAATATACAGGAAACATTATGAAACATTAAAATAGTTATTTACTAATACCGACACCTTTAGAATTTCACTTTTTATGTAAGCATGATTAGACGCTGACCGGAAAAATTGGTAATTAATCTGGAATTTCGAGCACCGGGTAAATGACAAAAAATTGGTCCTTGTGGATTAAAAATTTACTTTTTGGTACAAAAGGCTTTTTTGTTTTTTGAAAGTTGATTAATTTTTTTTTGTCAGTCTATTATTATATTTTGGGTTTAGAATTAATCTCCTAATGTTAGAAATTTTACAATTCGGTGAAAAATGTAATTATTTTGTTGAAAATCAAACTATTTTTTAACTTTCTTTTTTTTATTAAAAATGCATCTTTTATGGCTGAAAGCTAATTCTTGTTAACTGAAAAGTCTACTATTATGTTTTATCCAGGATTATTCTCTCTTGGTTTCTCTCTTGGTTCAAAATATTTGTCTTTTTAGATAGAAGATTCGTAGTTTTATATAAAAAATTCATCTTTTTATGGGTTTTGTTTTTCAAACTTAGAATTTCTGATTGAAAGTTCACTCTTTTTTATTAAAAAGTCTACTATTACATTGTTGGTTCAAAATGTATCTTCTTCGATTGCAAATTTTACTATTTGCTTTAAACTTTAATTATTTTGTTAAAAATTTAACTATTTTCTTAAAAGGTAATCTGTTTAATCCAAAAGTTAGTTGAAAATGCATCTTTCTTGGTTGAAATTTCAACTGTCTTCCAAAATGATTCTCTTTTTCTCTTTGGTATTCTACTACTTAATTACTAAATTAACTACTTAATAGTTTAAAGGTCCTTAAAATGCTTAAAAATTGTATTTCAATATCTTGGAACATCTATATGTTGTTTTACATTATTTAAACATTTTTAATTATTTTTGAAGTTTTTTCAGAACTTCTAAACATTTTTTAAAATAATTGGATTTTTCTGAATTTGTCCCTAACAATTTTTAAAAAATCCTGCTAAATTAATTCTTGAAAATGAAAAATCATTTTCAGTTTTCCTAGGAATCTTAAGGAAATGTTTTTTATTCTTCTAAAGAATTTCGAAATTCTTTTAAAGCTTCTACATTTTTGTTCGTTAAAATTATTTGAAATCATTTCAAATTTGAAATTAATTTTGAGTTTCTTCAAAACTTCTAAATATCTCTTCAACTTACTCGAATTTTTTCAATTGTTGTTCAATTGTTATTTATACAATAAAAGTTTAGTTTTTTAATAAAAAATTTCAAATTGAATGGTATAAGAATGGAATATTTTAGACTGAAATAATATTTCAAATTTAATAAAAGCTTTTAATTGTAAATACATTAATTTGAAGTTACTTCAAAATTGAAAATATTTTATAAAGTTTTAATTGGGCCCTTACTTTTTTAACAAATAAGACTTTCCAATCGAAAAAGTTTAATTCTTAACGTCAAAATCTGGAAATTCTAAAATTGTGAACTGATTCCGAATCTTCTTATAAAATCAATTATTATTCACTTTATAAATCTTAAAGTACAGTTCAGTTTAAAAAATCTTTTATTATTTTATATTTACAGATGATAAACTAAAAATGTTTTTTATCCATAATCTTTGATGTGAAAAGCTTATAATTTGTAATTGTTCAAGTCTTTATAATTGGATTTGAAAATTCTTTAAATTAAAATCTACGTTTACAAATTAAAAAAATAAAATAGAAATTTTTTAAGTGGATGATTTTTGAATTGCGCATTATAAACTGAATGATATCATAATTTAAAAAGATAACAATTCAACTAATTATTTGAAAAACGGTTGAACTCAAAGATGGAAAGATTTTCCTTCTAAAAATTTGTAAAATTCCCGGTCAAAAAATAATTTCACTGTCTTTTCTCGATTTTTCCTGGTCTCATTAAATTCCCAAATATTTCCCAGTTTTCCGGTCTAAAATTCAGACGAATTCTGTATCAATAGATAATATTTTTGAAAATCCATTTTCATCAACACTCACATTCAGCATTCTCCCCGAATGAATTCGTATTTATTGCATATAAACTAAAATAGAGTTTGGAAAAAACAATTGGGATAAAATGCACATTACATCGTACAAAATTGTTATTTGCAGAAAACTCAAAAATATTTATAAAATTATAGATATAGTATTATATTCACCAATGTAATTTAGGATGACCATCGAGGTAAAGACCACAGTATAAACGATCCACATTTTTTCCAATTAGGGGAAAAGCTAATGAATAAATTAATGAACAATTTATTATCACTGTACCTAATACATATTCTAAAGTATTATCAGAGTATGTATATCGTATCTTAATCGTTATCGCATCAATCTATATTTATAGAACATAAATCAGTCCAAGGAAAAAATATCGGTACCTCAACCGAGGCTTTGCTTAGGAAGAAAAATGTGATTTTTTTTATTTGCGCTTTGACAAGAAAAATTGTGTTGGAATCATGTAGATATAAAGACTTTCCCATAATAGCATCGTAGCTGGGACTATTCTGGGAAAAAGTTATTTGTTTCATAATGAATTTGTTAAATCATTTTTTCATGGAAGTGGACCATATGGGTATTTTCCACTAGAAATCGTAGAGTAAAATTAAGATAGGTTTGTTTAAAAATATTTGTTTTATCACATTTATCTTCTATTCTTATCGCTATAATGATAAAGGAGGGTTCTACGAAATAAGTCATCAAATATTAACAAGTATTTGTTAGTTTTTCGCTAATTGGAATCATTCCCTGGTTATTAATAAAGTCATTTATAATCAAGTTCTGGATAAACATTTTCCTTTGATCTGAATCAGAATGTGTTTTTTATGAGCTAATTTTACGACTTTGTTATGAACACGTTTCTGTTTCTAAAGAAGATTTCAAAACTCTGAAGACAACTTGCGAACCGTTTGCGTATTTATACAATAAAACTATATTCATATATAATATTATTTTTATATTCATATATAAACTATATTCAAGGTCGAACTTACAAAATTCATCGCTAACTGCTTAAGTCAGGGTACATATAAGTTTTCGGGGTCGCTGAATTCAAATCCGTTGTCCGTTAGGTTTGACCTTGAATTGACATTGACCCTAACCAGATGGGACAAGACGGACAACGGATTCAAATTCATCGACCTGTGTAATTTGAGTAAGACTGTATCTGATGAATATTCTGGTGTTTTTATAGTATGGATATGGCATCTTAATCGATATCTCATGAATTTATATTTATATTTCATAAATCAGTCTAAGAGAGAAAACTATCCCATGATGGCCTCGTGAATTGGAATATTCTGAGAAAACTTACTTGTTTCTTATTAAATTCGTTAAACAATTGTTTAATAGAACTAATCCACATGGACATCTTTCACTATGCATTGTAGAATAAACGAATTTTTAAATCTTCAATAACAACAAACAACAGTTCGTAGTAGCAAATTAAATTTTTGTACCAAAGCCTTCAATTTAAGAGATCTAAAGAAGAAAAAGGATTAATAGAAAATCTTTCAGTGTGGTCGTCCAAAAAACAAAAATTACTTATTTTTCTTAATTTTCGATCTTTGATTACAAAAGAAACATCAGTATGACATAGCAAATTTGATAATTCATTGCATATCTACAGGTCAAGACCCTTAATTTGAGCCGTCTTTGAAGTAGATCCGATGATCATACTTTCTATAGCTTGAACACATTACAAATGCAAAAAGAAGAACCTTTCACACTCGTGTTGTATGTTCAATTGAAAACTGTCTTTATCATTCTGTTATCGAATATTGTAAAAGCATGCGTTTTATAATCAAACCCATTTAATAGCCCGCAAGACGTGGATTCCTTGTTAGAAACGCCTAAAATTTTTTTGGATTTGCTTGATATTTATGTTGGACAGAAAGCAAAAGACACATTTGCACCTATACCCAAGAAAGAACAGTGAACCGTCAGAAACGTTGTTAAACAGTTTTACGTTACCGCAATTAAACATATAATTAAGAAAATTCATTCTTTCGAAACTCTGAAATATTTTCAGTGTCCTTCATCTGAAAATATCAAAAATCCCGAAAGCGGAACTTACATCTCAAAAATTACGAATCTATTGCCACTTCATGACGTAGATATTGATCTCTTATCCTGTGAATGGAAAACACTGCAATTCGATGATTCTATAACACTTATGTTGAATGAAGACGAACGAATAGACACTTATTTGCATCATAATTATATTATCTCGTCATGATCAAGAAAGACCGAGGTATTCTGTACTAAAACTGAAAAAGAGTCTATTGCAATTTAAAAAATCTATTACATCTTGTGAAATCCAGATAGACATACTGAAATGTTTAAACCCCTAAAATCATATGATACCCTGTAAAATTCCATAACATGCTGGAAATGCCTAAAAGTCTTATCAAATATCATTTACTCCCTCAAGATGGCGGATATGTTACTGTAGCCAATCAGCGGAAGAGTTTGAAAATACGCTCAAAGGTAAAGTAAAAAAGAGTTGTTTCATCAAGCATTTTGCGAAAATAGTAGCATTAGTGTCATTTCTTCAAAATAGTAGTGAAATAGTTGCACCGTTAGGAAAATCGTGAAAAGTCCTCAATAGTGTCGTAGGGTCGAGGCCAGAAATGGTACTTTTTTTTAATTTGAAATTTTTTAATTTCTCTAGGTTTATTTGTGTAATCACGTCTACTTGCGGTATGCGCTTAGTGTGAAGGCAACAAAAACACCACCCTACTTGCGGATTTGCTTTTTATTATTTGTAATTATTAGATACATTTAGCTTTTTAAGAAAACCTCAGATCACAAACAATTTTACATTTTAGTTTTACATATTTGTGATTGAATTAATGGTGTGGCGGATTGTTGTTTACACACTCTACTCTAAAATTACGATTTATTAGGCGCAAGGGGCCTACTGGAGTTTCCTCGACTTCCTTTGAGGTCAATTCGGTAATCTTGCAACTTTCCATGTTTATTTTTGCCCGTCTTTTCCTTTGAGAAGAGCGAATTGGACATAAATATATTCCAGCAAGAATATTACTACTCTCCAATACTCCAAAGACGTCACCCTCAGATGTTGATAATACAATTTGTTCTTGGGTTGGCAATGGCACTAAAACATTACTTCCTGTGTGTAATCGAATTGGCTTATTCACAGGAAAAGTGTATCTTCGAAGTTCGAATTGCTGCTGTGGTTTCTTATAAGGAGTAAGCCGAATAAGCTCAAGTTCATCAAGTTCATATTCCAGTCCGTCAGAAAAAGCTAGCCTGGTAGGTGGAGCCATCAACCTGGCAGGCGGAGACCTAGACCTGACACGTGGAGCAGGCTCAGCAGGAGAAGGCCGAGCAGGAGAATTATGTCTGGCAAGAGAAAGATGACTGTCTAATGAATGAAGAGATTCACGGCGACGAACACCAGGAATAGAGGCGCCATTTGGTAAACAGTCGAACTGCAAACTTAACTCTACAAGAAGAAACATAGAATTAATTTTCATTAAAGTATGTTGGTGTCTTATGAAATTCTTGTCGAAATATGTCCAGGCAAGACTGAAGACATTAAGGGACCATTGCTCTAAGAAAGCGAGTTTAGACAATAAAAAGTGCTACTGTTAAAGTGAAAGCAATTGAGGATTTCACTTCCTGTATCGAACAAAGCAGAACAATTATGAGAGCCTTTCCAGAGATAAATAGTTTTATTATACGAATAGAAATTTAGGGATGTATTATTCTTGTTTTAACGTCTGGGAAATAATAATTTTGAATTTTTTAAGGAAAAAACCTTATTTCATCGACTTCTTGCAGACCATTTATTCAGCAATTTGTAAATAACAATGACTTTTCGGAATCAGACATAATGAATCCAAAATCATGTTATATGATTCGTTGAAGAAATCTAAATCAGTTACTTTGTTTAGACAGTTTTCGCCTTCTTTTTTAATGAAAACCATTTCGGCAAATGCACGCTTATAGCAATTAGGTTCAACATGTAGGATTTCAACCCCATTCCAATTAATGGCAGTTGGATCTCTATTATGGCATTGGACCAAAGGTTTAGCTATAACCTTATGATTTTTATCAACATGATTGATGTTATGTTTATGTTTCTTTATTCTAATGTGTAGGGAACGTTTCGTTTGTCCTACATAAGTTCTGCCGCAGTTAAATATGATTTTATAAACAACGTTACATTGATCTAAAGTATCTAATTTGTCCTTACCTAATTTAATGAATTTATTTAACTTGGATTCAACTCTAAAAACAGCTTTCATTTGAAATTTATTCAATAGCCTTTTAAAATTTTGTGAAATTGTCCCTGAGAAAGGAATGGAGATGATCTTCTGTTTAACATCAATAATACCATCAACATTTGGGTTGTTATTAGAAGGCTGCTTTTTCTTTAAATCTAACTCAGAAAGTCTTTTATTATATGTTTCTGTACGAACTCATTAGGATATTTGTTAAACCATAAGTATTTTTTTACAGTTTTTAGGTTATCTGAGTGAAAAATCTTATCAGGCAGAAGACTGATAGATTAATTGCTAAAAATATTACCTTAACAAAGAACGTTTTTAATTCCAATAAAGACTTATTAGTGACACGAGCGGACAAGGGTAATGTTACTGTAGTGATGGATAGACGAGAATGTACGGATAGGGCTAATAACATGCTTGATGATTTCAACACTTATGAAAAGATAACTGTCGATCCTTTAAAAAAATTACAAAGAGATACTTTTAAATTAATTATTGAATTGAGAATTAAAAAGTTTCTAAGTCCTGATGTTGAAAGAAAGCGTCTCATAACTGATAATATTAATATTGCTAGATTTTATGGTCTTCCTAAGATCCATGAACAAAATTATCCTCTCAAAACAGTTACTTCCTCTATTAATACTCCTACATATGTTTTAGCCAATACTTTAAACAAGACAATTTCTGATTCCTTACCTACCTATGAATATTCTGTTAAAAATTCACTTACTTTTAAAGATTACATTAACAAAACTAAAATTCCTGATGACAATATCATGGCTTCTCTAGACGTCTTATCATTTTTCACTAACACATGGGGTCAAATATCTCCGCAATTCTTGCCGAGATTGTTATGCAAGATCTTGAAACAAATGTCATGAGTAAATCGGGTTTTCAAATTCCTGTGTATTTTCATTATGTAGATGATACCTTTCTTATTCTTCCCGAAGATAAAATTAATTTTACAGTATCACAGTTTAATTTTTATGATAGAAGATTACAATTTACCTTTGGTATTGAAAAAAAAGCTATTAACTTATTAAATTTACAACTTTACCGAGACGATAATAACTTTATTATTACGCATTGGTTTAGAAAAGCAACTTATTCCGAGAGACTTCTGAATTTTTTATCCAACCACCCTATTCAACACAAAATAGGGATTGTTAAAGACCTTGTCGATGCCGCTATTCTTCTGCCTGATAAGATTTTTCACTCAGATAACCCTCAAATTATAAAAAAATACTAATGGTATAACAACTATCCTAATGAGTTCGTACAGAAACATATAAATAAAAGACTTTCTGAGTTAGATATAAAGAAAAAGCAGCCTTCTAATAACAACCCAAATGTTGATGGTATTATTGATGTTAAACAGGAGATCATCTCCATTCCTTTCTCAGGGACAATTTCACAAAATTTTAAAAGGCTATTGAATAAATTTCAAATGAAAGCTGTTTTTAGAGTTGAATCCAAGTTAAATAAATTCATTAAATTAGGTAAGGACAAATTAGATACTTTAGATCAATGTAACGTTGTTTATAAAATCATAATTAACTGCGGCAGAACTTATGTAGGACAAACGAAACGTTCCCTACACATTAGAATAAAGAAACATAAAAATAACATCAATCATTTTGAAAAAAATCATAAGGTTATAGCTAAACATTTGGTCGAAGGCCATAATAGAGATCCAACTGCGATTAATTGGGATGGGGTTCAAATCCTACATGCTGAACCTAATTACTATAAACGTGTATTTGCCCAAATGGTTTTCATTAAAAAAGAAGGCGAAAACTGTCTCCACAAAGTAACTGATTTAGATTTCTTCAACGAATCATATAATATGATCTTAGATTCATTATGTTAAGTCCATTTCTATCTCGCGTCCGATTATTTCTAATTTTTATCTGTGTTCATCTGTTAATTTATATACCACATCGATTTTCATACCTTTCAATTGTTAAATTATTATGATTCAATCACTTGTATTTTATTATATAGGATTACTAGTTCTTACGCCTATGACCTTTAGAAAGGTTACTACGCATGCGCCAAGGCATCACGCTTCAGAGAATGTTCTCAATATAACCAATGCTCATTTCCAAAGATGGAGACGGAGGGTGCCCAATCCGTCATCCCTATAAATTTAGTTTTTGATTTTTTTTTTTTTTTTAATTTATAACATAACTTTTATTTAATTGTTTAAATTCGAATAGTCAATAGTATTATTTAAATTCTACATACTTCGTCATCACAAAAGGTAAATTTACAATCTATCAGAAACTTTTTTATAGACTTACTATCTTAGCATCCATTCCCATAAATACGTATTTAATTTCAATTTTCGTATAATTTATATATTACAGGTCTTAATTATTTTTGAAAATGAACATTTTTTTTATATTGAGAATGACTTTTTTTAATATATTTTTTTAGAACAAAATTTTTGATTTCATCTCCAAAATACGAACTGTCTGCGAAAATTAAAGGTATTATAATCTACTACTCTATCAATTTTACTATTATCTTTTTTTATATATTTACTTACATAATATGTTTATATTTATTATGATTCATATTTTCACAATAGATAATCTGATGAGGGAATCAGTCTGATTCTGAAACGTCATTGTTATTTACAAAATGCTAAATAAATGGTCTGGAAGAAGTCGATGAAATGAGGTTTTTTCCTTAAAAATTTCAAATAGTTTTATTATGAAATTGCTGTTCGATTTTCGGGTATTTTAAGGCATTTTAACGTAAAATTTTAAACTTTATCTTTGGCAAGCCTGTCATTATTTTCCGTTTAGCCTTCTTGTAACTTAATGTCCGTTACGGTTCTAAAATCTGGAAAAATTTAGTATCAATAGGGAATATTTTTCAAATTCTGCATTCTCTCGGAATAAATCCAGATTAAATTTGTATTCATTTCGCGTTAACTAAAATAGAGTTAAAAAAAAATCAATTGGGATAGAACGCGAATAACGAAAAAATTGTTATTGGCGGAAAACTTCCTTAAAATTATAAATATATCATAGTGATTCACCAATATAGTTAAGGATGACCATCAAGGTATGAAATATCAGAGTATAACCGATCCCCATTTTTTCCAATTAGGGAAAAACAGATTAATGCTTCAATACGGAATTTAATTAACACTGTAACAAATGAATATTCTGATGTGTTATCAGAGTATATTACAAGATCCTAATCGTTATCTCATAAATTTATATTTATATTTCATTAATCAGATAAAATAATAAATTTGGTTAGCTTAACCGAAACGATGGGATGGGGCTATCATGAAAAACAGTATTTTTTCTTTAAAAATTCGTTAAATCGTTTTTTCATGGGAATAGATCACATGTAATATTACTAATATTTTATAAGATATTAAGTTAAATTGAACTCAATGTTTTCATAAGTAATTTATTTATTCTTGCTCTGGCGGTGGAAAAAAACACTGAATATTTTTTATTTTAAAAAACTATATAATAAATGAACTGTCACGATGCTACAGTAGTAGATATAGTATATACTATAATATTAATTAATTTTTATTATCAGTTATTATTTAAAAAGATATAAACTATCAAATATACGACTACATAATTACACGATCATAAAACAAATATATATATATATATATATATATATATATTTAAATAAAAAATAAACTTTGTTATACAAATGATAGCCAATATTCAATTATATAATCTTGAAGTTAGTAATGAATTTATGTTACTTAATTGACAAAAATTACAATTCAATCTTTATGTTATTTAATATTGTAAAAAATAAACAATCAATAATTAATTAATCAGTTTGCACCATAAAAAGCAATAAACAATTATTTTCATTAAAACATTCAAATAATTTTTACCTTATATTTTTTTGCAAATTTGTATTTTTAATTACCTTTTAAACTAATTTCATACACAATTAAAATATACGTACATATAATTTTGATATGAGAATGCAGATACTCATTTCACATTAAAATATTATATAATTGAAATAAAGGTATTTTAAACATAGATAAACTTATATTATACAAATTATAGCCAATATTTAATTACATAACCTTAAAATGAATTATCAATTTATGTCACTCAATAGAAAAACAATAAAATTCAATCTTTATATAATTTAATGTTGTTAAATGAAAGCATCAGATAATAATTAATTTATCTGTCTACAACATAAAAAGCATTGAACTATAATTTTCATTCAAATCATTATTACTTTATATTTTTTTTTAAATTTGAACTTCCATTTCTAAAATTTTGATTTATTAAAAACCTTTTATGCTAATCTCATAAAAAATTAAAACATTCACTTATAATTTTGAAAATTAAATTCAGATACTCATTTCACAGCATCAGAAACATTTGAAAAATTCTGTCATTAAAATAGGGTTATTTTGAATAAAAATAAACTTTTATCACACAAATTATATCCAATATTCAATTATATAACCTTTAAGTGAATAATCAATTTATGTTAGTTAATTTAATAATACAAACTAAATTTTAATCTTTATTTAATTTAATATTGTGAAAAAATTGATCAGCTAATAATTATTTAATCAGTTCAAAAAATAAAAAGCATTGAACTATAATATTGATCACAACATTTAAATAATATTTACTTTATATTTTTTTTAAATTGGAACTTTCATTTCTATAAATTTGATTTATTAATAACTTTTTTAACTAATTCCAGAAAATTAAAGTGTAATAGAATCAGTTGATAATTACTTAGTCAGTTTACAACATCGACAAAAAATTTCGAGTAAAGTAACAAATTATTTGTTTTTGTGTTATCGCATGTGGCACTTGTTTCTGCGGTATTATTGACCACGCTCCACCCTACATGTATTTGGATTTTAGGCAGTTTTTACATCGAGATACTTTAAAAACCAGACAAAAAAAACCAACTTGACCTTGAAACGAATTAGGCCCAAATTCAGGGATATTAATTTTTTTGAGACCAGTTGAAAAATTAACTACTCTAAGTCTACATGTTTTTATTCGCGACTGCACTGACGGGAGTGGCCCCTAGGCGGAATGTTGCGGAACTAGTCTCGAAGTTGATATTTTTAAATTAACATGTAAAAAAGCAAAAAATCTTCAATTACTTTACACAAAGATATTTTTTGTCTGATAAATTCGGAAAACAGAAAGTACAGGTCTTGTTTTATTTTCTGGAATAATATTTTTCCACAGCGTGCTCAGTTCTCGTAAAATATGGAGCGATTCGCGTGACAGTGTGTTGTGACATTTCAGAGACATTTCACTTCCGCAAAAATACTGTTGATTAAAATAAGTACTTTTTTAAGTGGTTGGTAAGTAGTAACCTTCAAACATTCCTCTAATGGCCAATATTCACAAAAGTACTGATTGTATACTGAAGGTGAGCAGTATTTGTGTTTTGTATTTATAACTTTCGTAGCCTAAATTCAGATAAAGATATTTAAAAACATTTAAGCAATTTGCCACCTATTGAACGCGAAAAAATCGCTAACGAAAATAGAATTATTTCATGTGGAATTAAAAACCGTGAAGCAAACGGATACGAGATTGTATGGCTGTATGCATGTGAAGTAATAGAAAGAACACTGCCAGCAATGTCGCGTCTTTGAGACTTTATTTTAAATCAATCGGTATGTATACAATTTTCTAATTGACGTATTTTTGTTTTGTCAGAAAAAAAATCATTTATTAGGTAGTACTTATTTTTTTTGTTGATCAAAATAATTTACAAGTAACATTTTTCAAACTTACTTTTTACAGGGTTGGCTTGGAAAACTTACAATTTCTAAGTTGTAAATAACGTTTCTGGTTCACGTTTTATAAGACTCATATCATTATAAGGATCGAAAGCTTGTCCAAAGTTCTGAAGAAGAATCGGCTAATGCTACTGTACTTGCCCTGTCGGCTGGTATTTGCGATCAAATAAATAATATAAATAAGTGAATAAACGTTCGAGAAAAGTAATTACTTTACATAATTAGGAAGTAGGATACTTCAAAACTTCAAAATGTATGCAGAAAAATTGGCTATCTAATGTGAAAAAATTTGTCTGTTTTTTTTCTCTGTGTAATAATGATTTGCAATCAAATCAACACATTTAAAGATTTACGAAATACAAAATTTATGAAAAATCACAAAGATGTGAGAAATATTTCTAAGTGTTCACGTCTTTAAATTGTTATGATATAGAAGTATGTTATAGAAAAAGTTCTATTAGGCAAGTTTCAGCTCTTAAATTGCATTATAAGAATTCTTGACAGGTTACGAATCAATCCGAGTGAATATAAGTTCAATTATTTTTGAATGTAGATGATATAGTTCATTGCTGAAAAAACACGCTTTCAATTGTGATGAAAATGTAAGTACTGTATAATGTACTAGTAATGATACAAAGAGACAGTATAAAGTAATATGATAAAAACTGCTTCCAGACTCTTCACTATCCATGAAATTATTATTGCTAATGCTAATGCATTATACAAAACGTACATTTATATCTTATTCTATTATATCTCGTTCACTCATAGAAAATCATAAATATGTAGAACAAGTTCTATTTTACACCATATTGATTCAGTAGCACAACACCTAAAGACCTAACTACTCTCAAAATTCATTAATAGATAAGATAGGTGGACTGAGGTTTACGTCAGCACAACCTACTTTTATAATTTATTTGATCCATGGAGGCATGTCCCAGGTTAGAGTTCCCTTAAAATTATAAATATTTCGACTCGCTGAAAAGTTCTTTCGATGTGCAATCGTAGAGAATAAATGCTTCAATTGTAGTTCGATTGTTGAGTAGGGAATTGCATCATATTTTTACGACGAAAATGTGGACAATGGATTTGTCAGAATTTCGTCCTAAGTATGCGTCACTGACAAACGTTATTGAAACAAATGTAGCGACGACTACTGCAAATTTTACAGTGTTACATTTTCTGTAGTGTATGTTCCAATCATACATGTTAAACATTTTCATTTTTGGATCGGAATTTTCGTGCAGTGTAAACTAATTCTCGTTCAAGAAAAATTTGCGATATGTTTTGGCATATTCTTCAATATATCAACTTTTTCAGGCCATCGAATCGTCAGGATAATTCGTCTTCTCGTGCTTAGACTAATCTTTTTTTTCTTATTTGAATTCTGGTCTTGTTTTGTTTTCGCTGCTATATCCCTTTCTATATAATCGTGAATACCAAAAGATTTCAATCCTGTTACTGGATTTGAAGATCTATCATTTTTCAGTAAATCTGGCATAGAAAGACTTATTTTTTGCACCCTGATGTTTTCTCTTGAGCATTATTTAAAATCTCCGAAAGGTTAGTTTCTATTTATATTTCATTGTTTGAAACTGAATTTGTATTCGATATTTGTAATCAGGGATTCTTTTTCTGTTCGGATATCGCTTCTCGTTGTGACAAATCTTTGTCAGTTGTGGGTTTCCTCATCTTGAGATTGTGAAGTTGATGTTCCCTCTTTCTTTTCTTTTGAAGATGGTGAGTTCCCAAACCTAAAAAGGAAACAGTACGAAGTAATATCGTCAGCGGATCTGAAAATGTTTACTATGACCAGGCATCGTCACGAAATTAAGTTGCAGTTTTTGATATTTCCTAATAATTTCCACCAATACGAAAAAATTTGACGAAAAACCTAAGTTATATATGAAAATCTGCGAAAAAGTAGTAGAGTTACGCAAAAAATGTGAAAATTATGTTTCGTTAAAGTTTTCTGGCGATAAGAACGAAATGAGACGAAACGAAATTTAGTTTGTTTTCACTCCATTTTCCTCTCCATACAACTTTGACACAATAGAATTTTGACATTGTGCCTTCGTAGCTGCAATGTTCGTTGGTAGTTTTCCATACTTAACATAGTTTTTCGCTAAATTATTTAAAAAAATAGAAAGTACTGGAAATATCAAAAAGTGCCTGTTAATTTCGCAACGGTCCCCAACACTTATATGTTTACTGTGAATGAGGTAATTCAATATATGTAAATTAATAAAAATGGTGAATTCAAAATTGTGACACTTCTCATGAATACCTCTCGAGTACATAAACATACCTTGATGAAACTTCAGAAATGACATCTACTTTCATTAGAGTTTCTTGCTAATTAAGTGCCCTAAAACAAATGGAAGATATATTCCCTATTGTGACTCAAATGACATTGATTTTTCTTCATTCACATTTCGTTTATAAGGAAACTAGTGATAAACTTCTGATTTTATCATCAGTTTACCATACATTCATATAGATAATATGTAATTAAAATTTCAAATTGAAAGATTTTTAATGTCGGAAGAGAATATGAAAATTGTCAATACGAATTACCTCTTTATTCGCTCTCGCTTCTTAGCACGTTTGTTTTGCTGCCTATCGAGAAAATGATTTTTTATCTGTTCCGTTTGTACAGTCAAAGGCAAGTTTAAGGATGGTACAGCCTTCTTAATTATTAAACCATGCAACTTTGTCACCTCTTGAAAATCTATTAAATGCTTGAATTTAAAAAGTACTTTTTCTGTCTTGCAATAAATTTTTAACAAATAAAAGTATAATTGATTCAAGTTTCCTTTATATCGAGATTGTTATTTTGGGGTTTATATCCAACCGAGATAATAAATTTCTTTGCTCGAACATGTTTCGCCTTTGTCAATAATACATTTCAATGAAACACGATGTAAAAATATTCTATCATTATTATTTCTTACATTTTGGTAAATAGTCCTCACGTTTAAAATATTTACTGCAAAGTGTAAAGTGCTCTTTCACATTTTGCATTTTTAGCACATTAAACTATTGTTTTCGTATTTTACGTTCTTTTCGGAATTTGTGAAGACTGATCTCCTCGCTGTTTTTGGTTTCGCGTTGCGGATCCCAGCACTTATTTTCAAGTTTTTTAATATTTCTTAGGCTCATCCTGATTTCATATCCTTTCTCGTCGATCAGGACAATCAGACTGCCTTGCGCATTGGCGCGTATCGCTCCATGTTTTACGGACACGAAACAGCCTTTTGAAACAACATTTTTTTAGAAAATTAGGCAACACCTGTACTTTATATTTTCGGGTGTTTACAGCCAAAACATGTCTCTCCGTAAAATATTTCAAGATTTTTTGCTATTTAACATGTTAATTTTAATATCTAAGTCCCGAGACTAGTTCCGGAATATTCCGCCTCATGGCCACTCCCGTCAGTGCGTTCGCGAATACCAACTACATATTTTTCGTATTTAAAGATAATGAAAGTATACACAATCTGTCGAAAGTCATATATTCGCAAATTTAGCAACACAATGGAAATTGTGGATCTACGAGATGAGTTTATGTAATAGTGAAGATCCAAATTGTGCGCATTGGCGTCTATACTATTTTGTTTGATCGTCTGCTGAAGAGTAATGTACAACATTACGATACTTTACGCTGTCACATCAAAACTCCTTAATGCTCCGGAGTCACATAAAGTAACTAAACGTTTTACCCAAGCTAAGAGAAGAGATTCCTCAAACATACCCTAATGAAAATTTCATTAGGGTAATTTCAGATAGGTTTGTGTACAATTTTCATTCAGATTCTTTTCGAGATCTGCAAATGGATCGAAACGATTGGATAGCTTCGGAAAAAACGTTCTATCCGAAATATGCACCAGGGTAATGTACTCGCGCATTATTTTCGTGCATAATCCAGAAGAAATTGCGTATGCTGTTGCGTCTAGACTGTGGCGGCTGTAGTGGCTGTATTGTGTTAATTGTTTTTACTTTTGCAGCATAGACCAAATGAGTTCCTTGTTTTGTTACAAAAATGCTGTTTCTATAATCACGATTACTTTCTTGAGTATTGACATCGAAGGTTTGGAAAGATTCAGTTTCAAGCCATAGATCTTCGTCTAAATGTACATAAGCCATAGTTGGAGAAGGCTGAACAGGATGATGAGCAGTATCTGCCTTGTGACGCAGGCGCTTGGCTTTTGAAACGAAGCGTCGATTTTCTGAAGTTTGTATAAAAACGTTATAGTGCTGGAAAGGAGTTGAATTATTCCGAGGTGTTATCCAGTTTACGGGCAGTGCATTTGCCAAAAACTCCTTCTCCTCAAGTTTTTTTTACAAAATAAGAGCCAGTTTGCATTTCTATAAAAATGGTGAATGGACCAACATAGTCTGGATGTGCATCTGCGTCTAATTTTTTATGTAAAAAATTAATATTTATGAAGTTAATGTAGGATGTCACATTGCACATGAAAAACATCAATGTTAATACAGATTGATTGAAATGCTTGAAAAATTAAAATTAGTAACTTTAGTCTACAAGCAAGGCATAATAATGTAACTTCACACTCTTCTTATTCTCTTTTTCCCCCTTTTTAAAAGAATTCCTCATTTTGCTCCTGTTTTCAAAAAACTTCCGCTTTTTCTCGTTTCTTCGCTTAAGGGTGTTGGTTAAATTTGACATGGATTTTATCGTTGACCGTTATGGCACTGTCCCAATTTATATTATTGTTACACGCATTTTCGGAAGAACGACGGTTACCCAGTTCTTCTTGGTTGAAAGTGAAACTATATAGTTGAGAATTTATTTTATTGGGTGAATATTCATCTTTGAATTTCAGCTTTGAAAATCGATCGTTTTTAGTTAATAATTCAAATATTGATTTTTTCATTAAGAATTCATGGTTTTTCATTTGAGATTTAACTACTTCTTGAACTTTTTTGTCAAGCGTTAATTTTATTGGTTGACGACTCAACTATTTTGTTGCCAATTTGCTTAAAAAATAACTCTTATCTAATTTAAAACTAATGTGTTATGTAGTGAACTATTTTTTTTTGTTTGAACAAAATATATTTCTGATTGGAAATTTGACTGCTTGGTTAAAACCTTAACCACTTAAAAAAAACAGTTTGTTACATGAAGACTGAACTATTTTCTTGAAAATCGCTTTTTTGGTTTGAAAATTAATCACAATTTTTTGCTAGAAAATTAATTTTTTACTTGAAAATGCATCTGCTT
>CAKNWW010000153.1:0-11000 GCA_932074435.1 Andricus kollari
AAATAAAGAGGGGTATTATACTCAGTGATATGCGGATGGCTTTGTAATCCTAGTCAGGCGGCTCATTTGGAGACGCTGATTATGAGCATTTAAGGGGTTGACTGGAGCAATGAGGACTACGCCCACAGCGGCGATAGGATTCATGCTCTGTGAAGAACCCCTACATGTTGCGATAACCTCTAGAGCGGCACACGCGATGGGCCGCCTGGTAAGAGCAAATAGATGGACTCGGAGGAATAGGCACACTAGGCTTCCGAATGATATCAGTGCATTGCCGATTCTACAGATGAGGCAAGTTGAAATAACAACACGCTTCAACTTTGCCAAAGCTTTCCGTGTCTGCATGCCAAGCAGGGATCTGTGGAAAGCAAATGGTAACCCGCTTCTCCAAGGGGAAATCTGGTATACAGATGGATCCAGGGGTAAGGCAGGGTCAGGAGCAGGAATTTATGACAGCAAGAGAGGGAAAAGGATAGGGATACCACTTGGTCGACATGCTACTGTCTTTCAGGCGGAGGTCCTGGCCGTCCTTCGCTGCGCTGAAACATTAATAAAAGGAAAGGCTGCTGGCAGACAGATTACTATCTATAGCGTCTTGCTGTATCGGTTTGGCTATTAAAAGCTGGATCCGAACAAAACACCGGGAATACAGGGATAATGAAACATCCCTGTATGTACTATGCCAGTGCCCGGAATTAGCTGGGCTTAGGCAACAGACCCTCGGGGCCCATTTTATGGGACCAGAGGAAATTACAACGCGATCAGTAGTCGACATACTAGGCTTCGTCATGAGGTCTGGGGTCAACTGCTAAAAGCGAATAAGTAAGGGTGTGGCACAATAGGCTTTATAGCTTGAGCGCCAGAGGAGCTCTCCATGGGCTCCTCGCCCGTTCTAAAACTAACTAACTGACTAACTAACTTGTGATGCTATTTTTTTCCTAATGAAAATTGAATTTATAAAATCTAGTGGTCTCTTTAAATAACACACATCGGACCCTAATCAAAAGAAATAAAATAAAATAAAATAGACCACATGGCATAAAAACATAAGTTTTTGGGCGCCAGTCCTTCCTTGGGACAAAGGTAAGTCCATTCTACCCGAGCGAATGAGAAAAGATAAAGGTATACAGAATCTATATTCCAAAAAGCGAAAAACTTACTGAACGCTAAACGTTTCAGGACACACATAAGGTCTCACAAACTCTGGCAAATGATTTACCCTAACTCAAAACAAACATTAATCCAAAAATAAAAAAAAAGGAAAAGGAAAAGATAGTCGGAAGTCCGAAGATAAGTTGACTCAACGTTACTTTGTCAAACTTTTACAAATAATCAATAATAAAAGATAGCAAGTTATCCGTATACATAAACGGTAATCAAAATAAATAAAGCCTATATTAGGGTCTACAAAACTACTAGCTCCGGCAAGACTAAAAATTGGTAGAGGGGGAGGGGCTACGTAAATACGAAAGCTCACATTTCCCAATCAGAACAGGTAACAACAATTTATTCAACATCAGTAAAGAAGTTAAAAAAGCATACATCATTGTGGACAAAAAAAAGAACAGCAAACACATTTAAGTTTAAATACTACTCGCGATTCCAAGTTAGAAAACAACGACAATAGTAAGTTAAGTAAAATATAATTAACAAAAAAATGTGTACCGGCGGGACACGTGAAATGATTCTCGTTCAACAAGTAAAGAGGGGAGGTTCTGGTCGACGAACAATAAAAGAAAGTCACTCGAATGAGTACAAAAAAAACTTTAGGCCTTCAAAGACAAACATTAACAACGGTATCACTAACTTATAGTAAAAACCTTGAATAAAACTAACCAGGTGGAAACGAAGGTTATCTAGTTTTTTCAGTAATTCCTTGAATATCTTGACCTATTTCGTAAATTTCTCACGATTCTCGAATATGATCCACACTGCCATCACGTAATTGATATCAGAATCTATCACCCCGAGTGCATCCACAAGAGAAAGTGAAGTGAAAGCTAATATAATAATAGCTCCCTGCAAAAAACGTCAGATTAAAAAGTATTACTTCGCATTCACGAGATGTTCTCTGGAAATCTACATTGCAACAACCTTGAATTGGGACGGAAGCAGAATACTCTTTAATGTGGGAGTTCGCATATAACTTCTGAATCTTGAATACGTCTGAATGCGAAGTGAGAGTTTTTGCGTTCAATGCGTCTTCATGTGAGAATACTAATATGTTTTAATGCCATAGAATGCGATTGAATGTGAAACAGAACTTGTCTCAGTGCTATCGAATGCGATTCAATGCGCACCAGGAAATATGCGATTGCTAAGTATGCTTTTCGACAATATCGCGTTCAAAGTGTAAGATTACGTTTTTTCTAGGTTTATCTTTAATCAGGGAAATCTCACAAAGTTAAACAACGTCCGAGATACTCAAGAATATTCCGAAAATAAAAGAGCGCAAAAAAACGTTGGCATCGCGTAAAAAATCTTTGTTACATGTCCGCTTATTGATCTCCGTTGCAAATCAATAAAGGCGAGAGTCATTTGACGCAAACAGCGGACTCACCATTCAATTGAAACCTGGATTAACTTACGCAGCTGATGCTAGGTACTTGCGGCCCTGATGTATCATTTTAGAAGTACGTTTACGAGACAGGTTATTGCAGTGTCTTTTAACTATATAATCGCAAAGATAATTCGCTCACCAACCGAGCTTCTAGGTCGTTGCCTTTACTCGCGATTGCAACACTTATTCAGTTTCTTCTTCTCGTGCAAATTTCGAATCCTTTTCACGCTTGAGATAATTCAAAATCGGAAAAAATAGGTTTACTGCATCGTTGTAACTCCATACTAATTTTTGCACTTTTTACACTTATCGTACGTACCCGTAATGGCAGAATATCTAAAATCCTCAACACACTCTGAAAGATAATAAAAATATTTCCTCAGACAAGTTTTTGTTGATTATACATGCGGACAAACTTCAAAGAAAGACTTCAAAGTTGTGAGAAGTATCCCTAAAACATTTGCAGCCCAAACTTGGCAAAACTTCCTTATGTCGAAGTTTGCCAGAAACAGTATTATGTATGTTTCAAACATTTTGAAGAAACTTCTTTCATAACACCTTTTCAAAGACCTCGCTTAAGAGACAATGCAGTCCCAATACTGTTTTCAGCTAACAGTCCACTATTACGATACTTGCTTCACGTAGATGATCCCGAATGTGACGCTGACGAAAGTGAATGTTTTTTTACAAGTCAAATTATCTCCTTCACTGAAATATATAAAGTCAGCAGGAAGAACAAAAATAAGGAGAAGCTCGTCAAATACTCCACCCAAGAAGCATGTCTTGACTACTGAACTCGAATTATGTACAGGGCCAAAAATATTAAAACTTGGAGCCGGTGAAAGGACGCCGTGAAAAGAGAACTATCCCTAGGGAGTACTGCAGATCTGAAAGAAATGTATTCACCGACGAAAAAATTCTAATTATTTAATTTGGAGAGGGAAAAATAATATAACGGAGAATATACGCTGCGAAGAATCAACAGATTTCAGCATCCATTGCAGCATCTTCAAAGGCAAGTTCATCCGAAGAAGCATCATCCAGCTTAGCATCTACAAAACTAAGTTTATCAAAAGAAACTGCATCCAGGTCAGCCTCTGATGAGCTTATGACAACTCAAGAAGCGGCATTGACTTCAAACTCTGAAAAAGTACAAAAGATTGTAGAGTTGTTGAAAAAACCATCTGATAGTAAACCAAAAAGTCTAACCGTTAATGCAAGTTTTCGTGAGAAATTGCGGAGAAGACTACTGGCTAGGAAAAGTCAAGATGTGGACTTTACAGCGAAGGCTAAAAAAGTATTTGTAGAAACTCTTGGATTACTGAAACAACTGCACAAAGCTAAGGGTAAACTGAAGAGGTATGCAACTGAGAATGCATTCAACAAAATATTTTAAATCAAGGAACCTCCACAGAATTCAGTAAAATGGGAGCAAAAAAAATTTAGGAAAAATGCAAGAAAATATAAATAACTTAAAAAACGACAAATCAATTGAATCAAATTGGAGTGAATTCAAAAGAATCTAAAATAAATGAAAATAATTCGATGAAATGCATAAAAAGAGAGTAAATAGAAAACAATTCGTAAATATTTTAAAAATAGAAAAAAAATTGACACACTAGCATTACGAAATTTCCGGAAAACTATCTGATCAGGGTTAGTGTTAGTGTTACGGAATTCTCAGTAATGTTAGCCTTCAAAGAACTGAAAAGGGAGTTATTCCTACGAAAAATACCATAACAGTAGACAGTTTCCAAAAAATATACTGAATCGATCAAATTTGGAGTAAATTTAACAGAATTCAAAGAAATTAAAAAAATTTCGAGAATTAAAAAATGCAGGGTCAACTAATTAGAAATAAGGGTAAATTCCGACAAAATTCAAATAAATTGATAAGAAAATTTTGAATCCAATATATTCCGCAATAATTTCAGAAATAATTTAGAATCTAGTAGGGTCTAATATTTATTTTGTCAAAGAATAATTATTGTGATAAATTAACGCACGCGACGTATATTGTATGATAATTTGCTTGGCCGAAATTCCCATTCCTCGGCTAAAGGTGTTCATGATTACTCAGCAGTCACGTAATATTTATTCGTGTCCTTGGTCCAGAAAATACGAAATCTAGGGAAGACCAATTAAGAATCATCTACCACATTTTGCAGCTTTCACAACTTTCTGTCCCACTTTAAAAACCGGACATCAATTTAGATCATCTTTGTTGTCAGTGTTACTTTCTTAATTGGTGTGAAAATACCCTGGACAACATTTATCAAAGATTTTCACATATAAATCTGCCTTCGGGTCAAAGTTTTAGTTTACCTTCTCGATACGATTTATGATTTTTGTAAGTATTCCATTTTGAATAAAAATAAAATGTTATCATGTCTTTTTGCAAATAGTAATCTTTCCATTGCGCAATAACTAAGATGTTTTCGTCCCTGTGAATTTGAAATAATAATGTCATAAATCTGAATTAATTAGATACAAACATTTTAGAATGACGTATGAGATTACTTGTGTAATATGTACTGAAACGTTTTGCACACTATTTATTCGCTTGATTTTTATCAATATTCTTCACAAGTTTTCTCGATTTTAAGAGAATGAGGACTGTGAGCTGCATTCTGAGTGTTATCTTACTCGCTTTTCCGGATCCTATTGGTAAATATCATATATATCTAATTATGAGCGCAATATTAGTGCAGTAACATCAATCGACGTAATTTTATATCAAACCTGGCTTTGAAGTTTCACGAAGAAGTCAGACAAAATTCTGAAAAGGGCGACTGCCGAAACATGAAGACAAGACGTTTATGGTCATTTCTACTTAAATCTCTTAAAATCAAAAATATAACTTGCAAATATTTGAAGCAGACGTAGAGAAAGCACTGAGACAAAATTATAAGCATTGCTCTAATTTTTTAATTGCTAGCTTTTTGTATTCTTGCAAAAAATTAGGTGGCCTATTTCCCGGTGGAAATAATGGATTATATTTTTTTTTAAACTCTCTCAAAAGTATGTTTAGTGATTGGAACTTCAAAAATCTTTTCTTTTTATTGTTATGCCGTACAGGATCGCTAGAAGTCAATTACTTCAAATACATCAATTACTTCAATTTTAGATATATTTATTTGATTGTGTTACAATAAGGAGTAAAGAAAAACGAAAAACTCTTAGCGAGGGATGGTGAAGAGCTCAGGAGAAAACTCATTGTCCATCCCGAGAGGGCGGTTCATATTTTAGGGTATTGATTTTCATGAACGACGCAGGTACTTTCTAGAATATTCTGTAATAGTCATGCGTAGATACACAATTGGTATGAGTAAGCATTGTATTGATTAACATACACTACGCGGTTACATTAGTCATACATGCGCAGATAACATTCAGTCCTCGAAATTTTACAAAGAAATCTTTTGTTTTGTTTTATCGATAGTGTAGGTGTTTTTGATTTATTTGCTGTGTATGTTGTAATACTCGTTTGATTTTCTGCTTTATTTTTAATACAAAAAATATTCTACATTTAAAAATTGTATATATAATTACTGATCCTATCGCTGCACGACCTAAGCGCTGCAACCATTCTGAAGTAGTTTCGTTCCCACTTTTTGGTTTTTTATGAGTGGACATAATTTTAAGTTGATATATTTCGCGATTTTCGCCAGGGATTAATGTGGCAACTTTGATTATAACAGGTTTGATTTTCCCTCCACATACTAAACCTAGGTTTATGTCGATTGTGGGAATCACAATATATCCTCCTATTACCGATATGTAAGTTTCTTTATCCAATAAGTATAGCGACTGGCTACATTTTGTCCTTGAATAGCATAACCTTATAGCAGTTTCGCATGAATTATAGTCACTAAACTTTAAATCGGGCTGCTTTCTTTCGAATATCAAATATCCGGTCACTTTTTTCCAATAATTAATAGTTCCCTTGTCTGCTGGCACATATCTATCTTTATATACAATTAGCAAATTATAGTCAGGAATTATGAAAAGGAACACTTTACCAAACTTGATTGGAATCGGAATTATTCTTTTCAAGGATCCCTTCTCGCCTTCGTCAACTGGTACGGTGATAATATATGTTAATAAACCATTTATCACTGCTATTGAGACTGCAATACTATAAGAATTCTCTAATAGTAGAGATAATTCCTTGTTTTATATTGCGTTTCAAATTCTTCTAATGTATTGTTTAAGATATCTTGTGTTATAGTCATGAGTCCTCTCTTACTTCTGCTACCTTGAAGTTGTAGTCTATTTAATACTTCTTCTTTGGACTCTAAGCTGTTGTATCTATGTTTAATTAGTTTGATTTCATTTCTAGCTGTACAGTTATTTTCGCATATTTCTTTTATATTGTTGATCGTTTGTTTTATATCTTGAAGGCTACTTTCTGTCGATGTAAAATTTATACCAATTATCAACTTCCACTCCTCATGGAAAAGGTACACCTTGTTCACCTTCTTTTCTGATGATGATGATGATGATGATGAAAGTTCTTTTGTTGGTTCCTTAGTTCTTTCATCAGGTAGTCTTACTTTCTCTTCATCTTTTAATACTCTTTTTTCAGTAATCATAGGTTTTTTCAACACGGGTTCATTGATATCACTTTCAGAATCATTGCTATCTAATGGTAACGTAGTATCTAAATCATTAACCGTGTCTTGATATTGAAGTGGGATAGTCTCGAAAGACAATTCGCCGCTCTATTTTCTTTTCATTTCATATACTGTCATCGAAAATTATTCCCGTCGCTTGTTCAATTCTGAAACGTAAATAATTAATCCATTCCTAGACGTCAAGATGCGAATCTTCATCTTGAAGTCCACCTAAGTATTTCAAATAAAATTTTGAATTTGAAATTGTCGATATGTTAGGTTTCCAAATGACCCGTAACTTCATTGATTGACGAAGGATCTTGGGACCCAAACGCGGGTCTCGCGCGATAGCCTCAGAACTCTTGACCACGAGGCAGGGCGTCAGCGAGTCACTTCCCGTCAAGTCCTCGTCAAGTAAAATTGTAATGCAATAATAATTGTGAATCGTTGGGAACTCGGTTGAATGATTTTATCGACGATAAGTTAATTATAGAATCCAAGGCCTGTAAGTACAAGTTTTATAAACAGTTTACTTCTGGAATCCTGTTTAATTTTCTGTTTGAATTCACTATTGGGTCTACCCAATGAATCCTCCCTGTTTGCGTAGACTTTAGCTTTATAGTCAAATTTGAAAGTTTTCCTAGGTAATTGGGAATTCAATTAGCTGGCGCACGACAACCCTGTTTATAATGTTATATTATTTTAATATCTCGAGACTTGGCAGCTCTGAGCTAAGCCGCGTCAAGTGAGGGACGAATTTTGGAAAAGGAAAGTACAATTTCTTTATTATTTAATTGGGAACTTTAGTAAAAAATAATTTTCGCCAAATTCTATGATGGTTGTTTAGGTCTTGCACTTTGTGTTTTACCGAATGTTGCAGGGGCATTTTTTAACCAAATGGCATTCTGTTATATTTAAAGTCAACTTGTGAAGTAGGAAAGGCTGTAAATTTTTTTGACTTTCCGTTCATTGGAATTTCGCGGAAACCAGCACTCATGTCAAATGCAGAAAAAAATTCAGCTTGACCTAAATGATCGAGCATATCACCTATCACTAGGAGAGGATATGCGTCCTGGTTAGTGTCTTTGTTAATTTGGCGATAGTCTACCACTATATTAAATTTGTTTCCCTTTTTAGGAACTGTCCATAATGGTGAATTGAAAGGTGAGTCTGAAGGTCGTATTATTCCTTTCCTTAGCAATATTTCACATTCCTTAAGAATAAATTGTTTGTGGACTTCAGGGTGTTTTTCAATATTTCAATTATCCTTTCAGATTCTATTCTATTATCCTTTTTAGGATTGTAAATTTCATCGCGTGATTTGATAGACATTATTTTTTCGTAATTGATAGTTTTTGGCACTTTTATGCGTTTTTCGTTATAATTAAAAATTTTTAAAACTACTTCACCAGTTTTGATTCTATAAATTTCGTCTGTTATATTTGCATTGTTTTCAATCCAAATATCCCGATCGTGTTCCTGAATTTGTATTCGATGGATTTTATTTGATCTGTGTGCGATATATTCACCGTCGTTATAAAGAGGTAATTTGTATTTTCCGAAAATTCAAAAATGTAGGTGTGATTGCATACCTAATATATTTATTGAAAAATGTCAAACCGATTATACCTGCTTCTCATAGAGGAAAGACATCATCAATTATGTGAAAGAGATGATTTTTTTCGTAAATAATCAAGATATGTTGCACTATTTAATTGATTCTTATCGTTTCCCATTAAAACATTCTTTACTAATCGATGCGTTGGTTGATTCAATGGTAAAGCTGATTCTTCTATTAAATTAAGTGAAGACCCACAATCCACTTATAAACGGTATTTTTCACCGTCTGCTCATCTTCCTTGTACAATTGGGGATTTTGATGTTTTAAAAATTCTGAGATTTGGTATAAAATTGTGTCGTCAAATGTCCTATTTTTCCGCATTTCTAGCATTTTATTTTCAACCTATCTACTAGGGGCACATTCTGATTTGATACTTTGCATGGTGTTGTGTTCGCTTGAGGCCTATGTAGAGATGTAGTTATGGATGGACAAGGACGAATAAATTGGGATATGGGTTTTATTATTTATTTATGTTTTTTTTCTTTGTCCATACCTCAGCCTCTAATGCTTCTTTTAATGTTTCGTTTAAGTTTTGAGGTTTCATCAGTCCGTCGAGTCTGTGTCTGTTGATGACTCTGTATAATGTCTATTTTCCCTGTGGTTTTTGAATGACAGTTTACTTACATTTATTTACAAATTTTGATTTTCCTGCGAATTTTCCTTTGTCTAATTTTCTTTTACCCGATAGATTTTTACGTGACAAGTTTTTGCTGTTTAAACCTTTTACTTGCGCAATCGTGCTACAACGACTACACACAAGGTTAATTCAAGGTAGTTTTTTTGTTTATTGAGGAATGCAGAGACAAGGGAGCACCATGAGCGTGCATACCGTCCCGAACCTGAGGATTAATAGTTCAACTTACAAATTTATAACATTTAAGAGTTCCGTTCTCGTTGCCGGGGCGCGGATCAATACTCGCTGCTTCTGCGTTGATCGCTACTTCACTTTTTTTTCTACCTCGTTATCTTCTTACTTCGTCGTTGCTGCGTTGCTAGACTATTGTCTCTTCTGCCTGATTACGGGTCTCGTAGGTTTATTACCGCTGTTTATTATGTACCCTTCCAATTTCCCTTTTGGAGTTTCTTATTCAATTGTTTTACGTTGTATAGTATCCTACTTGGTTGGTGCACCAGGTAAACAAATGAATAGTATTTTTCTTTTGTTGTCGCTCTTCACCATAGCAAAGTCTGGAGTTCTTCTTTTTGCAATATATTTCTTCTTTTGAAATTCATTTCTTCTTTTGAACTCTTAGAATATTACTCTTTCGTAGCATAGGGCTTCAACCTTATAGAATAATATCTTACTTACTCCGTTAACGGATCGCCCGTAGGTAGATCCGGAGTTCTTATTTGGATTCCGTAGAATCGTTTCCGAAGATTGGGCTTTTTGATTCCTTCTCCAAAGGATCGTTAGCACAATACTGGTAGAATCGCCAAATTTGTTTATTTAATTGTGTTACAATAAGGACTGAAAACTAGCGAATAACCCTTAGCGAGGGATGGTGAAGAACTCGGGAGAAGACTCACTGTCCGTCCCGAGAAGGCGGTTTGTACATTACGGTATTGATTTTCATGTACAACGCAGGTACTTTCTAGAATATTCTGTAATAGTCATGCGTAGGTAATCGTGGTTATAAACATAGAATTTGATCTAAACAGATATGATCTTCATTGAAAATTGAACGGTATTGGGGTTCACTTTTATAACTAAGCCGCGATCTGAAGAAATTGCGATTTTCGATCCATAATTTCCACGGTCGACAGTGTATGTCCTATTCAAAATCATTCGAAAATATATCTTTTTCAGACTTATATTTATTTAATCTCTCTAGTCTATCCATTATTAATTTTTATTTGTAAAATAGAAACTAGCTTTCAATAAATTTATTGATTAATTAATACAACAAACAATTTTCTAGTTTTTCTTTCGTTTTTCAGAATTAGCTAAAAGACATAAAGAAGATGCAGTTCATCCTCTTCCAATTACACTTCATCTTCGCCCTTGGCGTGGTATCATATCTGTACCTCGGGAACAAAGACCAGGCATTTGGGATGCAGTAATACGTAAGGAAATGGGTCGAGAGTATATCGTTGGAGTACTCTTAAATGGACGTTTGCTTTCAATCCGGACTACGAGCGCGCGTCTTCAAAATAAGACAGGGCGAGTTAAAGTGCGCGTAGATGGCAATATTGCCGAAGTGCC
>CAKNWW010000154.1:0-19141 GCA_932074435.1 Andricus kollari
GGGGGGGGGGGTAGAGAAAACCGTTAGGTATCTTCATACATTGGTGGGGGGGCAAATTCTATAAAAAGCGTTATATAATTTGTGGATGATCCCTAAGCTTCAACTTCAGTTTGCCGAAAATTCCCTGACTTTCCTGGAATTCCCAGAATTCCCGGAACTCTAGCAACCCTGTTTTTAAAATTTTTCTATACCTTATTTGCACAATTCAAAGAAGTTTCATCCCTTAGGGCTGTTGTATATGTCCCCCGACATGGAGCAACAGAAAGTCTTTTCTACGAAAACGGCAAACTTTTCTGGATAGACATCACTCCTGCTGAACTTTGTTGCAAACATGACGAGGATGGAGCCATATATTGCGCTAGATTAGGTATGGAAATCATTTTTATTTTTTTTCCATTATTGGAATTATCTTCAATCGTGAGAATTTTTAGGTTTCCGTAGCCCTGGTCGCGAATTCCTTATACTTTTGGCCAGGTGTCCTTCCATCCGTCGATCCTACTTTTCCCCATAAAGGGAAGTGAGGGGAATTTATAACTAAAAACTAAAATTACAGAAGCCACAACTCACGGAACTCACAACTCATTGTCCGCGAAGTTAGCACAACAACCACAAAATATCGAACTTTTGTTTAATGAAATCGTTTGGTCATTGTTTGATCATATTTGGAAGTCAAATTTTGTCGTTTCGACGGAAAAACTAAAAAGGAAATTGAATTTTCACCATTGAAGTACTAACTGCACGCTTGCACAATAAATTTTAATTTCATTCAAAAATTCTGTTACCAATAGTTTGGATGTCGTTTGGCCGCGTTTGGAAACTCACTTTTGACGTTTGAACGTCGAAGTTGTGTGAGTTATCGAATAAAAAAGTCATTATAGCCATACTCGCGACCGGCGTCTTCTCAAGTAGTAGTGACCTTCTTTGGTCAGCCATGTCTGGCATAAAATAGGATGAGTCAGACATCCAGATAAGAAATTTTTCAGCAAATGAAATTTTTAGAATACATGCATACATCTTCTACTTTTCAGGAGTAAAAAGTGACTTCATACGCAAATGATAAAACATTATACATATGCGAGCACGCATTATGCGTTCATTGAGCGCCTGACCGCAATATATGTTTGACTGAAAATTTAAAAAAATGTTGGATTATGTAAATTTCCGTATATTTTCAAAATTTTCAAATTTTCTACGATGATTTTTTAAATGATCAAAATTTCTGAAAAGTTTCAAATATATAAAATGAAAATTCATAAAAGATTTCAAAATTGTAAAGAATTTAGAAACTTTGAATATTAAAATGTTTGTGAAAACATTAGAAACTTAAAAAAATTAGTCAAAGTATGCGCCGAGCGACCACAAGGAAATGTTTTGTAGCATATACAGACGTTACATTAATTTTGGAAAAAAAATTTACAAACAAAAAGTTTATCATCAAAATTATTTTTTATTTTATTTTTGAAAAAAATGCGTAAAAAAATGTATGAAACAAATTTTTTGGTTTGATAAATCTTGGCGCTTATACTATTTGGAATACAAAACTTTGGCGCTTATTCCCTTTTGTATGACGGACGGACGGACACCCGACCGTAACAATAAGGATTTCAGCGCGGGGCTAAGAAAACCTAAAAACTGAGAAATTTTGATATATTTAGAAATGTAGAAAATTTTAGAAGTTTTAAAAATTTTAATATTTTAATCGCTTATTTAACATTTTAAAAAATGTGAACATTATGAAAACTTTAAGCATCTCAGAAATTTAAGAAAATTTAAGAAATTTTGATAATTTTATAAATTTTTAACAGTTTAGAAATGTCGATGATTTTATAAATTTTTAACAGTTTAGATATTTTGATAATTTTAGAAATTTTTAACAGTTTAGAAATTTGATCATTCAAACTTTTTTTTTTAATTTCCGAAATTTTTAAAAGCTTAGAAATTTCGATAATCTTAGAAATTTTGAAAATTTTAGAAATGTAGATAATTTTACAAACTTTAATCATTTTTGAAAATTTTAGAAATGTTAATAATTTAAACGTTTTTTTAACATTTTGAAAAATTGTAAACATTTTATAAACATTTCAAACATCTTAGAAATTTAAGAAAATTTGGGTGACTTTAGAAATTTTGAAGAGCTTAGAAATTTTTATAATTTTAGAAATTTTCATAATTTTAGAAATTTTGAACAGTTTTGAAGCTTTGATAATTTTAAACATTTTAATAAGTTTTGAAAATTGTAGACATCTTAAACATATGGAAATTCTGTTAATCTTATTAATTTTGGCAATTGTACAAATTTTGAAAATATAAGACGTTTTTATAATTTGAGAAATTGTGATAATTTTAGAAATTTTCAAGAGTTCAGAAATTTTCATAATTTTTGAAATTTTAGATATTTGAGACCTTTTGAAAATGTTTAAAATTTAAAAAATGTTGGTGATTCCAAAATTTTTAAATTTGAGACGATTTTATAATTTGATGAATTTGAAATTTTTTAGAAATTTCGAAATTTAAAAAATTTGGAACACTTTAGAAATTTTGAAAGTATACGAAAATTTACACAATAAACTCAATATCTTTTTGCGTGGATTAATGAAAATATTAATCTTTTCAGGAACATGAAATGTTAAAGAGATGTTGTTCCTTACTTACTTTTACTAAAAAATGAATGGGTTTAAAAAAATAAGTGTCAGTCCCAAGAACAGCTCGAGAACGGCTTGACGGATTTCAAAAATATTTATGTCAAATTAAAGCGCCCTAAATTCTTGATAGAATGAATCTATTGAAATGGATAACAAAAAATTTTTTATTACTTTTCACAATCAAAATTGACAAGTAAAGTGGAAAATTTTGCAAAAAACAAAAACAAAAAATGTTTCACACTTTTTGTGCCAGAATCAAATCCCAAAGCTATAGACTTCACGCCATTTACCTTGGCAAAAACTGCATGGTCCACTTGGATATCTCAGATCTTGGGACTGACACATAATTTTTAAAAACAATTAATTTTTCAGTCAAAGTCAACAAAGAACAACATGTATTTCCAATTTTAGGTTCTTTCAATGAATATTTTTTTTCCACGCGCGAAGTTGAGGCGCTACAAACCCCATCTATATGAGAAGGTCCTCTTAAGTGTGGGGAGATGAAAAAAGTGTGTCTGGAGGGGGTTGGGGGAAAGGAGGGAAAGTAGGGATTGGTAGGGGAAGTGGTGAAAAGTAGGGGGGTGTAGGTTGGGAAATTATTGGAGGGGTAGGTTTGGACTACTCATTTACGTCTTAATAGACTACGAAACTAATTTTTAATAATAATTTCTTCCACAGCCCTAGATAAAGTGTATTTTGCGGCCCCAGTTGCACACCATCCTGATGTATTTGTAGTGGGTTCTCGTACAGAAATATCAATAATCCACTGGGATACTCGCAAGGATGCGGTTGATCCTCCTATGACCAGATTGAGAGTGGTGGCCGGACATACGGATGGCCACAGAATAAATCACGGAAAAGTCGACCCGGGTAGCAAACTCTGGTATGGTAAGTAAAATCTACTGGATTTGAGTCTAGACTTTAGGTTAAATACGAGGAAAAACAACTCTGTAAAAGATGGTACAGTAGAGGTGGATTACACTGGATTAAATCCGATTACCCTGGGTTAACTTTATACAGAGATTTACTTCGTATTATGTAGGATTACTTCGGATTACTTAGGATTCCACAGGATTACTCCATATCACATGAAATTATGGTGGAGTACTACGCCTAGACTACAGACTTACGCGGCTATTTAATCCAAAAGGATTAATTATTAACAAAATGGTTGAATTTCCAACTAAATTGATACATCGCTACCAACAAATAAATTTGCGAGAAAATGGTTTAACTTTCAAATAAGTAGTTGCATTTTCAAGCAAGAAGAATCATTTTATGACGAATGTTCAACGAAAAAGGATGATTTTCAACAAAATTGTTCAATTGTTCAATTACATTTTAAAAAATTCAACAAAACAGCTGGATCCTTAACAGAATGGAAAGACGAATTTTCAATTAAACAGTTGACTTTTGAACCAAAAGGCATACCTTTTAAAATTTTTTGATTTTCAAAAAGTAGGAATAGTCAAATTATCAGTAGAAAAAATTTATTTTTTATAAGAAAAAGAAAATATTTTTGAACAATTTAGTTAAATTTTTCACCATATTAATGAATTTTTAATCAAAAAGATACAGTTTCAACCAATGAGATAAAGCTTTTACCAAAAAGCGGAATTTTTCACAAAATCCATGAATTTTCAATCCAGACAATTGACTTTCTGGAAAAAACGATCTTTCAACTAACCACATAAATTTCCAACCACCTAGTTAAATTTTCAAATAATAAAAATTAATTTTAAACTAAAATTATGCCCCTGGAACCAAAAAAGACAAATTTTTTAACTAAATACATTATTTTTCAAAAAAATAGTTGAATTTTCCACTAAATAACGAATAATTTACAATCATGAACGAAATAGTTAAATTTTCAATTGAAGAAAATAATTTTCAACCAAAAAGAAACGCATTCACAACGAAATTAAATAATTTCAAAGCAAGAAGATTATATTTTTACCTAAAAAGACAAATTTTTAACAAAAGACACCCAACCAATCAGTTGAATGAATCTTCAACCAAGGAGATTAATTTTCCACCGGGGAAGGCGAATTTTCAAAAACGTGCATTAATTTTTAACTAAAGGAACCTCAATTTTTAACAAAAAATGAAATAGGTTAATTTTCATAGAAAATAGATTGCAAGCTGCATACCCCAAATGAGAAGTTTATTACAAGTGGATTACTCCAGAAAATAAGTATATTGCAAGTAGATTACTGCGGAATACTTCGATTACAGTGGATTACACGTAAATAACTCCATATTAGAAGTGGGTTAATTGTATTAAAAGCGGCCCAATGGGAAAAAAAACATGAGCATCCCAAGAATGCCCTTGGAACGTTCCTAGGACGTCCAATGTCAGTCCAACCAGCGTCTCTAAGACGTCCAATATCCTAAAGATGTTCTAAAGACGTCTTAAAGACAGAGGACGTTCTCGGGACATCTTTCGGCTTGGGAGTGGATCACTGCGGAAGAATGTTATTCCCGCGGATTACAATTGGATTACATCCGATTACTTGGATTAAACGGATTATTAGTTCGGGTAACCGAGTGGTTTAGCGGATTATGAGAGTTGTTTCCCCTCGGTTAATTATTATATTTATAATTGTCTATGATATTCCAGGTACAGTGAATGATCTTCCGGAACATTATATGCAACCTTTGGGAAGTGTGCACTCTATAGATGTGCTTAGGGATGTTCTCACACAAATTCCGGAAAGTATGTGGAGCCAGGGAATCGTGTGGGACAAACGTACTGATCCTCCAAAGTGCTACTTCATCGATGCTATGTCATTTCGAGTCGTATCCTACATTTATCATCGAGGACGCCTTAGTAAGTTTTCAAACAAAAATTTCCGTTTCAGGTCAAAAATTGTCTATTCTAAGTCAACGAATTATTCTTCACGGAAATTCCCTGTTCCACAATGAAAATTGTAAATCTTCACAACAAAATTTAGTTACTGAATTATCAACCAAACGAAGTTGTTAATGGAGTTGAAATAATTAAGTTTCAACGGAAACAAAAGAAACTACAACAAAATAGTTGCATCAAACAAACAAAAATTACCCAAACTGCGGAGTTATTAAGAAAATGCATACATTGTAAACGAAATAGTTAATCTTACAAAAAATGATGGATTTGGAAAAAATAGAACAGTTACATTTTTAGTTATAAAAAAAAACAAATTTTTAACAAACTAGTTGAATTTTTAATAGAAGAAGTGAATTTTCAAATAAAAAGATCAATTTTTAACCAAACAAGCTGAATTTTTATCAGAATCGCACATTTTAAGAACATGTATGTATTTTCAATTAAACAGTTGCATTTTTAACAAAAAAAGGTGGATTTCCATTTTTTTAAAAATGGAAAAGTTTAATTTTCTGTCAGGAAAATTAATTTTTAATTTAAAAAACAAATTTTCAAAAAGAATTGTAATTCTGAATTAATACAGAGATTTTTCTTTTAAAATTCCTTCCTTTGAAATCAGAACAGAAATAATTTTCCAGAATTTCTGTTTTATTCCTAAAATTCTCTTTTGCAACGTGTAAATTATGATATTTTACGGAAATTGAAATTTAGACATTTTTTGCACCACCTTAGACCTAGACAAACTGTCAATAAATAAATTCAATAAAAAAGTAAGTTTTTATGATTCAACCCGCAAATAAATTAATTTTTTAGCTGATGGAAAAGTCATCATGAACTTGCCACATCACAACATAGACGGCACTCCGGGGAACCTGGCAATTGATGACAGCGGTAATCTCTGGGTGCCTATGTTTGGAGCAAGCCAAGTAAGGATATTTTACAGATATTTCCAGAAATCAGTCAAACTTGGCACCGAGCGCCTAAAAAAAAAAGTTTTGTAGCCCAATAGCACTTTAATAAAAGCTTATTGGAATCTTATAAAAAAATTGCAAACAAAATTTGTTGAGAACTTCAAAAAAATTCTTTTCCTAAAATGCTTAAGAAACTTTTCTTATTTTATTTCTATCGAAACAAATTTTTCAAACAAAATTTCATAACAAGCTTGAAACAACAATTTTTTTTTTTAAATCATGTTCCTTAAAAAAAGGCTAATGAAGTCTCTCTGCCCAAGCATACGAAACACTACACATGAAACTTTGGATAAATAGAAAAAATTTTATTTTTTCAGGTAGTTGAAGTTAATCCAGTTACTAAATTACCGCATCGAATTATTGAAGTAGGAGCGCGAAAAGTTATCGGGTGTACTTTTGGAGGGCCTATGTTAGAAACTTTATATATAGCAACACAAGGATATGGTCGCGAAAATCCTAATGAGTTTCATGATCTTGGCGATATATTGGCTGGTTCAATCTTCTTTGTCAGTGTCTTTGGGGTAAGGGGGCAGACGACGAATCGCTTCCTCTTGGATGAACAGCACATTCAGTTTCCAAACTGAGAATCCCCCGAACAAATACGGAATATTATTTCCTTATAAATTTGACAACTATGTATTTTAATATTTTAGTGACAATAATAAAGAATTTCCGTATTTGAATTAAAAGTTTCAATTATTCTTTTGTTTATTTGGCAAATTTTCTCCTTTTTAAAAATGCAACAATTCATTAATAATCAAAATAAGGCGAGAAGGAAACAATTCCTCAAAATGCGCCTCAGCGGACCTGGAGAACTCCGGATTGCACAGTATTACTTTGGATTGCGTAATAATTATGCATTACTTTTTGAAAAAATTGTTTCATTTTCAACAAAATTTTTTCAGTTTTAACATAATTGTTTGATTTTCAATCCAATTTAAGAATTTTCAATGAATAGCTGAATTTTCAAACAAAAACATTAATTTTTCAACTAAATAGATAAATTTTCTATCAAAAATTGAGTATTTAGGCTTTCAACTAAAGAGATGAATTCTCAATTAAAATTATCAACCTTAAACCAAAAAATATGTTTTTAACAAAATTGTTGAATTATCCACGAAGGAATTAATTTCAACCAAAAGAGATGAATTCGCAACAATGTTGTCCATTTTCAATAAAGTGGTTAAGTTTTAACCAGAAAGTTGAATACTAAACAACAACAAAATTTAATTTTTAATAAAGTACACGAATTCTGGACCAAATAGTTCAACTTTTAACGGAAAATGGTGAATTTACAATATAGAGAGGAACAGTTAAATTTTGGGTCGATATCTTAATTTTAAACAAAAAAAAATTAATTCTCCACAGCATAGGTAAACTCTTCAAGAATGTAGATTGATCTTTCAATGAACAGTTGAATTTTTGACAAAATACATTCCTGTTCAACCAAATAGTTTAATTTTTAAATAAAAAATATAAATTTTACTTCTTTTAATTAATTTTAATTAATTTGATTTTTAAATTATATATTTTTTTATTAAGTAATTTTTCAGTTTAAGAAAATAATTATTAACCCAACAAATGAATGAAAAAAAAGATAAATTTTCAATATAGAAGAATGATTTTATACAAAGAAAAAAAAAACAAATGTTTAAGACAATACATGAATTTTCAAACAAATAGTAAAATTTCGAACAAAAAAAGAAAGATAATTTGTCAATCAAAAATGAAATAGTTACATTTTGAATTCAAAAAATTAATTTCAAACCCAAAAAAACGAATTAAATTTGCAACCAAAGTGATGAATCGTCGTTGAAAAAAGTAATTTTCAAAAAAAGTGCAATAGTTGATCTTAGGACCAAAAAATATTCTAATTTTGAATAGAGAAAATAAGTTTAATCAAAACAAAAAATACAGATTTTTCACAAATTATTTAAATTCTTCACTGAAACAGACAAATTTTTAAACAAAAAAATAACAATTTTGCACAAAAAAGTTAAATTCAGAACCCAAAGATATGCGTTTTCTATCATAATAATTGAAGTTTCGATACAAAAATCACGAGAAGTGAATTTTCAAAATAAGAATATCAGTGTTCACGCAGCAAGCATTAACAGACGGCTACATCATTAGTTTACAAATTTAACTATATTTATTTATGACATAATACGTTGAACATGGTGGGAACACATACTCTAATATTTGAAAATGAATCAGTTTTATTGTTAATTTCTGCTTAAATCGGAGAAATGACTGAACCTATGGGAGTACCAAACTTTTGCCCATAAAAAGATACATTGAATTTAAAATAAGTTGAGTTCATAATAAAAGCTATACATTTAATAGATTTGTTTTGACTTAATCGAGTACGTATTTTTATATTTTACCATCTATTTAAAATTACCTGTTCAACCAATTCAAAGGGTATACTTGGAAACATTGCAACAACATCCAAAGAAATTATTACATGGTCATCTGGAACAGTTTTTTAAATAATAATTGTTTGGAATTTCCAGCTATTTTTAATATTGAATTTTGAAGTTATAATGGAGTGTTTGAGTATCAAATTAAAGTTTTGTTCTACAAATTTCGTGGGAGTGTTAATAGTTGAAATAACTATTCTTAAAGGATAGCCTTTGTAAAGGAATGATCCTACACCAATCATCTCGTGCTTCCTGACCATTTGTAGGAAAGGGTCTCTGCCATTGGCTATGATATAAGCTTTACTTAGAACAATGCGGTTCTGAAGACACTGGAGATTCAGAAGTCCGCGTCCGCGTTGACAAGTGAAATGTATAATCGCGGAACTGACGAATTTGATATGCAAGCTTTTATGCATATGCATGATCTCACGTGTGGTGACATCAAGGGCAAGCTGCTGTTACGTCCTGATTGGGGATTTGTGGCACGCCCAGCTATGTATAGATCTCCCCAGTGCCAAGATGTCTAATAACACTTATATCCACAAGCTCAGGGTCCTTGGGAACGCCAACAATCTTTCCTTTCTTCAGATGAATTTTGGCACATTTCTCCAATCTAAAGTGCATCCCCATTTCTTCTGTGTACTTCGCGACGATATCTATAGCAGTTCGAAGTTTGCCTTTACCAGAGGCATAGAGCTTCACGTCCAGAAGAATTTCGTAGTGCGAGAGATAGAGGCAGAAGTGTGATGTTAAAAAGTAAAGGGCTCATGGAATCGCCCTGAAAGACGTCCCTGTGGAAGGTGACGTTGTTTGTTGTCACACGATAATTTCCAGATGAGATAGTAAATCTATTCTTCCAAAGAGGCATCAATCTCTCTATGCATCTCACTATGTGTGGATGCACCTTCAAACTTTCCCAGAGACAGATGATAAGTCTATGAGAGGTTGAATCGAAAGCTTTCCGGTAGTCAATCCCGGCCATTGACAGGCCGCGTTGATGGGCTATAGCGTCTTTGCAGACACACCTGTCAATTAGCAGGTTCTCCCGACAGCCTGCTACACCTTTTTTCGAGTCACGTTGTTCGTACATCTCACGCCACAGAGGCTCAATTCGCCGAACAATCATGTTGTTTAGGACAGCTGTTAAGATCGTATCTCTGACTTTAAATGAGAGGTGAATGTGCAAGCCAAATGTTGGTGTGTAGGAGTAAACTTCTTCCACCAGAAGTTCTTGCTACAATCTGCTCCAGCACCGGAAAAGTTCGTTGATCCTCTAAGTGCTTTTTTCACCTCTTCGGCAATGATTGATGGACATTCCTCCTCAGATTTTATGAGGTTGTCGCAAACTTCCTTCAAACGGATTATATTGTCAGTATCTTCTTTCATCTTTAGTGTTTTCGGAATCTTGTAAACCTCTCTCCAAAAAGTATCCACCTCGCTGGGCTTGGGTGAATTTTTGACCAAAATAGGGTGATCACTGAACAGGCGAGATGGGTCAGCTAGAAACTTTTGATTCTCCCTGTTCCATCTCTCCCTCTTTTGCATTCTCCTCCTTGCGTCCGATAACAGCCGTATTTTGTCAACAATATGCTGCTTCATTGTAATGTTAGCGTCTTTTTGTTTCTTGATCCGTTCGTCGGTTTGAGCCTTCGATTTGAATCAGCCAAAGCTCTCGCAGCACCAAAAACTGATAAATTGATGGTCCAGAGTTTGGATTCTTGCGAGATTTCTCCACGAAGGGAGGCATCCGTTTCAGCCTGATCTTGGGGCTCAAGAGGAACTTGCATGTTAATGTTCCTTCTTGTCCTGAAATCATGATCATCTTTCAGAAGGTGCCTGCTTTCCGCGGTTGGTCCTAATGTCGCTCCCTCATCTTTGGCTGCAGCTTGATCAAACAGAGGTTGGGGAAGCGCTCCGCGTACATATCCATTTTTCCAAAGGTAGGCACGCTGATTTCGCAACGATTGAATCGAAACATGCTGAAGCTCTGTGTGTTTTTGGCACCACGGAGTATGCATACGCGCCATAAAGGCGCGGTAAACAGAGACAATGCTGGCATCGTAGCAGTCTAGCAATTCATCTTTAAGTTGATTCGTCCACTGAATGTGGGCGTTTTACCAGTTCGTCGTCGTGTTTCCATGTAAATTATTTTCAGCACCCCGAACTCTAGGATTATCGGCATTTTTCACCGACTCATTGTCGGGTGCTCTGCGCGCTCGATCGTATTGAACCGCATTTACAACTTCTTGGTGTTTTGGTGGTGTCATTGTTGTTCCCACAAGCAGCTAGAGAAAGCGTTCGTCCATCCTTGTAGAGCCCCGCATGCAAGGATACGGATGCATACTCTGAGAGGTCGCCCGGTATCTCAGAGTCGCCGTTTGAGACACCTCACCCAGGTGCCATTCAGCTTTCGGCATGGTCGTTCCGCCTCCGCTTAGGGGTTATCCCTTCAAAATCATCCCTGGACAATTGTCCGCGACTGCTTATTAATTATCGTAACCATATTCAGCAGAAGCCCTTGGTACAGGATGCGTTCGGTGGCTCTGTCATAGGCCCTTCAGTTCTATTCCAAAGGAATCGAAACCAAAATCGAAATATGTATATATATATATATATATATATATATATATATATATATATATCTATGATGCCCATATAGACTTGATACGTGTGGAAGTAATTTTTGCATGCTTACCCTGGAACAATTTTAGATTTCATAATATTCTGAAATGTTTGGTTTCAATTTTGGTCAGGATTAAATGTAATAATTTTAGATTTAAACATTCAATTTCCCAACAATTTTCAATATTTTAAGAAATTTTAAGGTATTTAATGAAATTTCACATGTTTGAACAGATTTAATTGAATCTTCAAGAATGTGAACGGGTATTTTTTTATTATTCATTTCAATGCTGAATATCCAATAATCCCTTTCTATGTGATGATTTCATATAATCATCTCTTACTATAATTGATGTTCGAAGCTGATACATTCTGCGAAAAGGAATCTCAAGAATTTTATGTGTTTTACCAAGCTTAGACTGTGCTGGAAGGTCTCTGTCTACAAATTAGAAGAGCGTAAATAGATACTCTGGAGCTTCGTTCTGAAAAAGAGGCACGAGACGCAAGAGAAAGAAAATTATTTTAAAAAGCCATAAATCAATGTGATGATTAATCAGAAATAATGTCCAGCAGGTTACAGTGAGAAAGAATTGGTTAAAAATGTTATAAGCAAACTACTGAACAAAATTTATTTTTTGTTCTTCACAACGATTATCTATTTTAAATCCATAGATTTTTTATTAAATATGATAGATAATAAAACGTACTTAAACCTTATTAATGAAAACTGCCGTTTACTAATAATTGAAACAATTTTTATAAACAAATCCACACTTTAACCATTTTTTCATGAATAGGCTTCATTTGCTTTTGTTGAATCAACTTGAAAGGTTTTGTCGAAGATTCCTAGCTGTCATATTTTCATTATTGCATAAACTTTTCATTATATAAGTAATTTTCATAAACAAATTGTTAATTTAATCAACAGTTATTGTGATTAGAAGAAATAAAACAGCAAGAAGTTTGTTTTTCTGAGACTTCCCGTCACTTGGATGCAATGCACGAAAATTTAATTTGTTCATTTGTGAGGTCAATTTTCACATTTTTAGTAAAGAAATTTAGTTAATCATTTTTTTTCGTAGGTTGCATCGTTTGTCCAAAAATTTAATTAATTTATTAATAATGTTGTTTGTTTACAAATTAAATAAAAACTACGCGTCACATTGAAAAGTGATTCATGACAAATTTGTAGAACTTTTTGGGTACATAATTTGTATCTGTTTTTTTTGTATCTTGCATAGTTTGAGCGCAAGATGAAATTTTTCATTTTTCAAGCGAATTTGAAAAGTTGTTATGATAATGTTGTATGCTTTCGGTAAGCAACGCTTTACTCCTTTTAAATTTTTTTCATATCGTCCGTTATTTAGCTTAAGATTTTAATTTTTTTTTTCTTTTAAATTTTGCAAATGCTATTAGTCTGATGATTTTACTTTTGTCAAAAAAAGCAAGGATAAATGTGTCGACTTTTCTATTACCAGAAATAGCCGTTTATAGAATTTTTATATGAAAAGAGCATTTCTGTAAAATTATGGAAATGATCTAACTTTGTGAAGATTCATCCAAAATAACTGGCTAATGAACTTTTCCTTTCTTTTCATGTCTCAAAAAAGTGTGCCAAAGCTCAATCTAATCTGATCATTTTTGCGAAAGTTATCGTGTCTACAAACCACTGCTACTACTACTTCTACCACTACAGACAGATAGACATATATAAATTCAACTAATTACTTGAAATCTGATTAGTCCTTCAAAGAAATATTTATTTGATTGAGGGAGTTCGTCCCTTCAATTGACCATGATGCATGTGAATCAATTAATTTGTCCCTACTTGGATCAAGTCTTTAGGTTTGGTTATATTGAAGAAGTAATTATTTAACTTAAAAGAATATTAATTTAGTTTAAAGTATTCTTCTTTGATAAAAAGAGTTGATGAATTTATACCATAATGAACTGGGAAGTATCTCAACTAATCGAATTAGTAATTTTCTACTAATCTTTGGTGGCTCACTTTTCGCTAATCGAATCGTTAAAATTTCGCACGTAATTAGTTTTTGAAAAATTTCAGTTTAGACAGACCTCAAAGTATCTTTCGCATACCGAAAAAATTGTTTAAAATAAAAAACAGGACAATATGTATGATTAATTTCGAGTCCATTAATTCACTGCAATTCAAAGATTCTAAGAAATTCTTATCTTTCTTGACTTTGTTTAAACAATCAGAAAGCAATGTTTCTAAATTGAGGCAGGCTACGTCACGCTTACGATTTCACAATATGACCTTCTTCATGTTTCAATAGAGATGAGAATGATACACTATCGCGTTATTTTGTCAAGCATATCTATTTTTCAAGTTTTCCGTGTTTATAACATTTTTTCAAATAATATTTGCATTTATAAATAATTCTCTTTTTACCAAGCAATTAGTTTTCCACCATTAAATTGAGAAATAAACTGCATACTCGAATTATTAATTTTCTACCAATCGTTGGTGGCTCACTTTTTGCTAATCGAATCTGAAAAATTTCACTAGGAATTAGTTCAATTTTAGCAATTTTGATTCAGAGGCAAAAAAGCTTGAAATCTAAAATTCACATTTTATTTCCATGAAATTTGTTCATACGTCGAGCCAGTATTTATTCACAGCCTTGTAAACAATTAATTTTTCAGAAATCGCCGCTTCTGTGCAAGCTACAATTTTGCAGTTTTACAATAATGTGCATTTAAACGTTTCGGTTAATATTTTGCTGAAAAATTCTATTTCAGATCAATCTTTTAAATTTGATTCAAAGTTATCAATTCAGATCATTCAAGCCAAAAGAAGCCTAGACTAGACTTATCCGAATTTTTGAACAAAAATGATTACTTTTAAACAAGATTATGGAATTTTCAACAAAAATGACGAATTTCCAAGAAGTTAGTAGGCGCAACCTACCCAACCCCCACATCTTTCCGGCTAACTCCATCCACTACACATAATCAATCATCTCTGAGTTTGAACCTAAGCCTGATAACTGCACCACGGTCGGTAAGATAGAGACCACAAGATACCTAAAGTATGACCATGTAGGTATAAGAACTCAGAGAATACCGATGAGTTAATATATGCTTGATCGTTGAGAAACTGTAATTGCAGACTCCACTGTTATGAAGTAACTATATTTATATTCATGATCATGCGAACGTACTTATAATCTTAAAAATTTTTAATGTAACAAGTTCAAATTCAAGTCCAAATATAATTACGTGCGACTAAAACCTAAAACGGTAATTTTCAAGATATATTTTACAAAATTAATATAAAAACTAAATAGTAAGTGAGAGAACATGTACCGGGTTGTCCCATCATTTGTGTCGTACTTTACTTCACAGTTAATACACTTATTTGTACGACCGAAACACTCATCAAACATCGGTTTCATTATTCTTTATTCAAAAAATTGGAACCGATTCTTTCTTATGCAAAGTATAAGCATAATCGTGTTTCGTGTCAACGCATATAACTGCGAAACTAATGATTGCTTCTTGACCATCATAACACATGGCTGTAAACATAGAAACTTAATCTGACTTTGAACGAGCACTTTGAATTTCTTTCTTCTTGATCTTTTTACAGTTTTCCCCGTAATCAAAATGAAGGAGCACCTTTTTCAAATTGGTTTTCACTTCTTCCTTTTTGATCTCTGCTTGTTGAATGTATTTGATATGTTTGTGAAGATTCGCCTTTACCGTCGATGCAGTCAATTCATTCAAAAATCCAGAAACTGTGGTTTTTCCCTTTTCAAATTCTGCATTATTTCAAATGGGAAAAGTGGTTTTTTCTGAAGCTATCTCATTAGGTAAGCGTAGAGACTGAAGAGTTAAACCATCAGCTCCTGGACATTAACTGCAATCTTGAAATACGCACACATCTTTCGGCGGATCAATCGCAACCCATTTGGGTCGCAAAGAATAAAATTGTATTCTACCAATTTCCGCAATACAATCAAATTCAATACAATCAAATGCAATACAATCAAAGAAGGCAACTTGTCACTTCGTACCCCAAGTTCGAGAAATATTTGAATAACAACGAAAGTAAAGTAAACTACCTTCTAATTCAACCTGCAACAAAATTTATCCCTTCTTTTTTACTGTGCTGCAGCCGAGAGCCTTTTTAAGGGTACCTTTTCACGAAGGCCTATTTTGAATTAATCGTGCCATTATTATTTTTCAAAGGATACAGTTCTTGCTACTTTTTATAATGATTTGATTAACAAATCAATCCTTTTCTTCGACCGACGATGTTTAAGAACTTAACATTGGAAATTTTTCATGTCTTTCGGTCCACATACAAATTGTACCGAAACGTATGTGAAGGATGGAGAAAGAAGTTATTAATTATTAAATTTTGAGTTGCGAAGATGTGTTTATCTCATTTTTTATTTAATTTTCATGTGGGCCGTAAGACATAAAAAATTCACAACTGGAAATTCTTGCTTCTTTGTTAGTTAATGGCAAATCTGATAGGTCAAGAATGCTATGAGGCACGTCTTGGCGCATTTTGATGACTCAAACGCCATTTCAATATCCCGATTGTACTCCTCGGCAATCCCTAGAGCTAGACCTAGTTGGTCTTTATTCCTAGCATCGATTTTGAGATCATCCAGGTAAAATACATGAGTAACCTTATGCTTTCGCTTTCCAGGTTTGCTGAAGAGGTACTATTCGGACTGACGAAGTGCGAGAGATAGAAGCAATAATGCGAGACATAAGAGGAGAGGGCTCGTGGTGTCTCCTTGAAAAACACCTCTCTGAAAGATGACATTGTTAGTTGTTACACAACGTTTTCCATATGAGATAGTAAATCTGGTTTTCCAAAGCGTCATCAATCTCGCTATGCATCTCACGATGTCTGGATGAACCTTCAAGCTTCCCGACAGACAAATGATAAGTCTATGGGAGGTTGAATCGAAAGCTTTCCGGTAGCCAATACATACCATCGATCGACTGCGCTGATAGGATCCTGTGTCTTTGCAGATATATCTATCGATGAGCAGGTTTGTTTGTCCAAACAATTCTGTGATTTATAATAGCAATGAAGATCAAATTGCGTGTTTAGATAAGTTGTTGACCTCTTAATGCTGTTGCCCATCTTCGGAAGGAGCACTGTGCATCCTGCCACCAACGACTCCGGAATAGGCTCCTTCGAGTTTGAATATGATGTGAAAATGCGGGCCAGGTACTGTTGGGTGGAATAAAACTTCTCCCACCAGAAAGTCCATATGCTGCTAGATGACACCTGGTTCCCTCAGCGGAAAAGTTCTTCATGCAACCAACAGGGGCGTACACACCACATAAAAGAAGTGGCGCCGGTCCCCAAGGAAGTAGGTTGGTACCCAAAATGTTGAGTGTAAGGGGGTAGTTGATGCGGAAAACTGTCATAAAATACAGATTTTATTGAGAAATGGTTTCATCCCTACCCCTCCGTAACAGCACAAAACGCTCCTGAAACGTTTCACGGGCAGCTTCGGAACGTGCCAGGCACGGTTCCGGGAAGTGTAAAATATCCACCCTTTTCTAACGTTCCAAGAACGTTCCAAAGAGAAATCACCGTTATTGTTATTAGTGTCAGTAAATATCGCGTAAACCGTAATAGATAGGTGAAAACTTATGTCAGTAGTAAGGAATAGCAGTTTTTTTAGTATTATAGCGATATTCTTGTACGTGAAAAAATATAATTTAAATAATTAAATATAAATTTTGAGTGGTCCGTTGAAATTGATTAGTTCAAAGACTTGAATACTATAGAGCAAGTCCGCTTCAATATCCAAAGCTAAAATGTTATGGCCACGAATGAGATACGCCAATATTGCTAAAAATATCGAGGATGACAAGGAAATTTTCACCCGTCTGTCAACGGTTGCTGCTGCACTGTTAGAAGTAAGTTCATGAAATTTCATGAAAATCTTAGTGAAGCTTTTTACACTACATTTAGTGAAAAATTAATTGATATCGCATGCAACACTAAAATTTAAATTTTGAAACTATTTTAAGAGATAGTGCATTGAAGTTTTTGTAAATGTTCATGAATATCCTATGGATATTCAATGTAAATACACTGTAAAAAATTCCTTGTGGAATTTTTTCTAAAATTGTGTTGACGCTAATTTCCACACGTGTGTTATTCTGTAATAGCTTGGTAAATAGTGGGGGAATTCCAGAATATTTGTGCAATACCAATGAAAAAGCAAAAGTGAGCTCGACCGTAGCAATGGAAGAGCCTCACCCTGGACGAACCGCCTTGTTGCTCATCATGTTGTTGACCAGGGCTACCTCTGCGCCAGGTAAGTATGCTTTGCTTCGCGTCGACTGCTTTCTTAAACATTGGACGCGTCATTTCTGTTTCGAGAGAGGTGGCACGCAGGCCCTGGCGGATTTCTCATGAAATACCACCTCAGAGCGGCAAGGAACTTCATTTTCAATGCATGTTTATGAAATTTATGTAAACCATAGTGAAATGTATTCAGCCACCAAAAATATTTTATGTACAAGCAATTGAAACAGCCTTCAGAGTCAATTTTATGAAATTTTAATAACTTTTGCTGCAAAATTAGATTTTGTGTCACTGAAAATTATTGAATATGGTCTCAAATTAATTTTCAAAGCCAAATTTATAAAATTTCAGTGACATAAGACATTGAAAACTGACTGAAATTTCAGGAAATATCAATCAGTGTGCGTGCACACTGACCTTTTCTTGCCGAAAATGCAAGGATTCAAAAGTGAAAGTGAAGGATTCAAATGATTTGTAACAAATTTGTATTTTTTGTTTTAATTTAACTGCTTTTTGTCTTAGAAAATTAGAATATTTTTGGGGGAAAATATCAATTATTATATTTTTTGTTAAGAATTGATTTTTTTTATCCAAGATTCATCACTTTGGTTAGAAATTCAATTTTTTTTTATATTAATTTTTTCATACTGAAAATTTAAATATTCCATTTTTGATTTAGAAATTATGTTTTTTTGTTCAAAATTGTACTATTTGTTTGAAAATTCATATATTGTCTTAAAAATTTGTTTTGTTTCTTTGTTGAAAATTTATAATTTTAGATGAAAATTCCTTACTTGTGATAAAAATGATTATCTTAAACTAAAAGTTAACTTTAAAAAATTATAGAACATTTTTTTTCTGTAGAAAATCTTCCAGATTGATAATTCATGTTTTTGGTTGAAAATTCAACTATTTGATTAAAATTTCATGTATTTCTTAAAATTAAACAATTTGGTCAAAAAGTGATCCTTTTTGGTTAAAAAGACTCATGAGTAGGGTACAGTAATTTCAGGTAGAGTAATTTACCATAATTATTATGTAATCCATAGTAATACTACGCACTCCGGAGAATCTTAGGTAATCCAGAGTTCTCCGGGTCCGCTGAAGCGCATTTTGAGGAGTTGTATCCTTCTTGCATTATTGTGATTAATAAAGAATTGTTGCATTTTCAAAAGGGCGAAAGTTGGTAAATAAATAAAAGAATGATTGAAACTATTCATTCGAATATCGAAATTCTTTATTATTTACATTAAAGTATGAAAATACATAGTTTGGAAAATTATAATTAAATGATATTCCATTAT
>CAKNWW010000157.1:0-17777 GCA_932074435.1 Andricus kollari
ATTATGATTACCTTATAGCGGTAGAGTTTGGAATTATATTCTCAGGAATCGAGCATGGTTAAATTAACATAGCATAGTTACCATAGTTAGGATTAAACTCAGAGAAGATCGGTAAGGTGCTCGTTTATAATTTGTGGCGTTATCCTATATCACGTGGGGTAAGGAAGATTATTCTTAGTGATTGGTGTTACATAAAATTTGTAAAATTTCGGGATGTAACAGTCCTCCCTCCTTAGAATCATCATCGTCCTCTATGATTTTTGTATTTGTTCGAAAATTTGCATTAAATTCTACAATTTATTATTTTCTCGATTCCAAGATAAGAGGCCATTTCATGAGGTGAAATGATTCTCCATTGCGCATATTTTGTGCGACCTATGATCTTGTAATCGACATTGCTTCTCTTGCAGACGCTACTATTTTGTTCTAGCCTACTTTTACATGATTTCCGCGTGTAGGTGATTCGTTCGCCGGTTGCTGCGACACGTGGTTTGAGATGCCATAATATGGGATTTCTCAAGTCGGCGGCCATCATGATTAGGGACATCGCTGTGTGTAGTTGTGGTTTCACTTGCTTATCAGCTTCTCATTCTCCATCTTGTTTGAATGAGCGATGTTCATTTTAGTTATGCAGGCGGAGTCTCGCTTCTGAGCTAGTGCTTCACTCACTGCGGACGTTTACATCTGACACAATGGGAAGTTATATCAATGTTTTAGTTAGATTATTAGTTATTGGTATCAATTATAGTAATTCTGACGTCACCTCTTTTAAAATTAAGATTTTATACAAAATTTATTTCTTTTCTTAGCCCACCTTAACGAATTCTCTCAATTCGTCACATAAATTCCTTAGCAAAATGACTCACTTATGCCTTTTCTTATCAACAGCACATAAGATAGAACTTTTGTTTTCTTATGTTTTACTAAATCATGTTGGTTAAACTCTGGATTAAGAGAATTAATTATATTGAGGGTCCGATAGTGGTTTTATAACTTGTTATGTAATCGTATAAAAACAACAGTTTGCTTTTAAGGATTCTGCAATGTAAGTGTAATTTGTATCCATATTATGGAATTTGTCATTGATGATACTGTATAAGGGTAGAATTTTGAAATGGTAGGATTTTGGGGAAAGGAAGTCAGTTGGTCCGTAATACTTGAATTAACAGATCTTCTTTCATTGCTATCCAGAGTGGTCTTGAGGTGAATTATTGAGGTCAACATGGATTTCAATTGCCATTTTCTTAGCGTGTTGTAGGCGTTCCCTGGCCGGTGAGATCTTATCACGAAACGATTAAATTTCGGGTGAGGAGCAGCCACGGTGAGATAGTGCCATCACCATACGAAGTTAGATGTGTGGTGTTCCTTTGCTAAAGTTTTGGAGATTCTTCTACCGGTGGAAACAGCCTTAAGGAGTACAATTACTAGGATGATGCAGCATGATGCTATGTCAATATCATGTTCCGGTTCCATATATTTGTTTCTTCACGTGTAGCGAAGATTTTGACTGGAAAAGTTTTGGATTTTTATTTTCCGTCGATGAAAACGTCCTCGTTTCAATCGACGTCGAAAACAAGGTACGACATGTGTGTTGTGTAGACTCCTCGTCACTTAAATAGCTGAACGAGTGATTACTTTTCTATTTTTCCTGAGAACTTTGCAACTGATAGTAGGGATTAGGAAAATAGGAAATTTCATCAATCTTGCTTGATGACATGTAATTTTGGCACATCCCAGAATCCAATTAACAGCATTTGTTATTGCTGTCTGATGTTGATATTTCGTGTAATTCGGAATTTGTCTACTAATCTTACTTTTATACACGTGTGTATGAATGTATACAAAGTTACTAAAATTTGATAATTTAAAGGCTAAAGTGATTATTTCGGTTTTTAAAAATTGTGATCTCTTTACTTTAATTAAAATGTGGTTTGCTTTGACAAAATTCGAAAATATGAGCTAGTGTACCTTTCAGTACCAATTTGGGTTGAATTTTACTGTGCGTTTTAGTGCTAAGCTTCAAGAATCCTATATTTAATTTTTATTTCAGACACAAAACAATATGGACCAAGACAATGCGTTCACTTTTAAAATATCTGCGTACAAAGTCATATGAAGACACAGTAGTTGTAGATAAGAGATGACATTCATTTGGCGTGATTGAACATTTGAATTAAAAGTCAATTATTTTTTCGGTTGACTGATAGAAGGTATAATGTTTTTAATTTTTAACACTGTTGTAATCTGATCTAAATTTAATATACATGGGAGTAAGGTCATTTGCATATACCGTAAATTATGTTTAATATACCATCGTGTTCTAAAATTAATACACATGTATATTAAAATTTAAAATACTTTGAACAGTGGAGAATAAATTTATTCAGATTTTGTGTAAAATGGAATTATCTAAATGATTATTACAATTTTATATGAAATTCAGAAAACATGTTCCTTATATTGAATTCATAAGCTTGAGGCATTCATTTTAATATGCATTGGTGTTTTGAAGTTAATACCATTTTTTAAAGTGTTCCTTGAGTCCCATTGTTCATTCGCAGGAATCTATTTATCTAAAGTAGTGATTCTTTATTTGAACCAGACACATCACTTTTATTAATTCAAAGAATCGAACTCCTTAAATTTATTATTTTAACAAAATAAAATTCTCAAACATTTAAGTAAATTAATTTCTTTGAACTCAACAGGTCCAATTTGATGCATTTGGTTGATTTAATGAGCTTGATCTTCTAGATCAGTGAGTGCTCCTTTGAATCAATCAATTTGTCGGAAGACATCTTTTTACTTTAAATTTTGGTAAAAGAATGTTTTAAATTTTAGCACTCTTAGAAATGCATAAATTTTGAATTTTTCGGAAAATGTAATAATCTAAATAGATTGTTTCAGAGTCAATCATTCAATTTTTCTTTAGTTATTCTTATATGAAAAAGACAACTGTCTAGTCCAAAAGATCTCTAGTTCAGGAAAAATATTCATACATATAGATGTGTAGAGATATTGAGAGTGGATACTTTTTACCAATGAAGCATTTCCTTGGGCAAACGTTAGTGTTGTTCCGTCTGTACAAAAAAAATATGTTTTAATAGATTGGTAAGAATGTTGATGGTATTATGTTTCTGGCCTTTTCGTTATAAGTGTCTTGGGATCGCGTTTCGGATAGAATGGGTAACCCTATCCTTAAATTCTCCCCTCGCAACTTGTCAAAGCAGCTACGCCTGGCAGCCAGCTCGCGCTCTGCTTGCAACGGAGGCATATATCGCGGTTTGTAATTTATTACAGATTTTAGGGTTCCTGGCTTCGCTATGGTTCTGGTTAATTGTTGTGATGGAGTTAATACGGCTTGTGATGATTTACCGCTCTTTTGCGAATTGCTAAATTGGGGATTGAATGATTTTCAAAAATTTTTGAAGAAGATTCTACTTGTTCTGAATCATATGCATGTTTATTCTCTTTATTAATTTCTTCTTCTGTTCTGAGTTTATCTAGTTCGATTAAATCCCGGTTTCTGAATCAGTTAATTCTTTGATCGAATTCTGTTTCGCTATCTAGTTCAAGTTCTTCTACGGTTTTCGCATTGAATGTTTGTTTTGATTCTGTTCCTTTATAATCGATTATCTGATCCTGCTCGATTTTTTACTCCTTATCGATCAAAGGAATAGGTTTCAAAGGGTTCGAATGAATTACTCGATGATTATGCCAAAATGAAATTTTAGCCTTTTCTTGTCAAAGGTATTTTCTTCCTAGAATTCCATCTGTGTGTAGAGGAAACTCTGGATCGACAACGTGAAAGACTACCAAGGATTTTTCTATAGGTAGCTTTATGGGGCCTATAGTCGAAATTCTTTCGTGAGTTATTTCTATTATGTCTATATTTTCATCTTCGTTTACTAATAATTCTTCGTGTAACGCATTTAATTTTGTAATATTAATATCGGCTCCTGTATCGATTAAAAAGGAAACTTTTGTTTTATTGAAACTAGGGGATGAAAATTCTACTGCTGGGGATTCTAAATTAAATTTTGTTTATAAATTTGCCCTTATTTTCTCGTGACTTATACGATTGTATGACGCCTCTAATTCTCCATGCTCGTCGTTGAGTCTGTGCGACGAACAGATTCTTAGTTTGAATGGTCTGTATTTGCTGAAAAAGGAGGGTTGTTCCCATTTATGAAATCTGGAAATTCGGGTGGATGAGAACGCCTCATCCACCTTGAATCCGTATTGAATCACGATCACAGTTTGAAGGAGTTTGAGGGCTTATTTCCAATCTTGCTTCGTATTCAAGCGCGACTTTTAGAGCGAAATCTAAGTTCTGGGGATTACGTACCTCTACCAGGACGGCTATATTATCAGGTTACCCGCGTTTAAAAGCTTCAAGAGCGTAATCATTTAGAGGGGGAAAAAGTTGATTAACATTGGTATATTTATCCTCAAATGCAGCTTGAGCTCCTGTTTTGAATAGAATTAGTCGATCATAGAATTCGCTAACATTTTCTTCTCTATTCATCCGAATAGTCGAAATTTCGTGGAGGTACCAAAAATAAGTTTTGCGGAAGCAAATCGCTGTTTCAGGTGTATAATTAAATCATTGATTGTTGCGAAGGTCCTCGCGTGAGTGCTAACTCTTGCAGCACCTTTTAATCGGGCTAATACTGCATAGAGGTATTGTTTTTCACAACTATCCGGCACGAAAGATTGACCATTTATGATATCCTGGATGAAATATCTGACAGACATGTTTTTGCCATCATATACGGGGCTGTTCATTATCCCCTGCTGTATGGCAAAACATTCGGCCATAGATTTCATCATTGAATCACTAAGGGTGAGATTCATATCGCTAGCGACTTGAGTTTGATTGGGATCATCAGGCATTTTTTTATTTTATTAATATTTTTTTATTTTGTCTAGAACTGAAGTTGAATTATTCGCCAGGTAATTTTAACATTCGTTACATTGTGAGAGAAATGTCTGACCACAAATGCACATTTATCACTAACAAGTAGTTGCCCTCGTTGTTCAGTGGAAAATGCAGTAAAGGTTAGACCATCATACTGTGACGAGTAATGAAGCCGAGAGTTCGTCTTGTTAAAAGCACATAGCTTTTAAGTAAAAATAGAAAATTTGAGTGAAAATGCGGCTAAATTTCTTTTATTTATTGAAGAAAGTCAGGAATGGATAAGTTTAACTGTTTTAAAAATGACCGACCCACTATACCAGAGATCTCGGTTGGAATTTTTGAGGTTATGATGTTAAATTCAACAATTTTATCTAATATTGGAATTTGAACTGTGCCGATTGTTGATAATGAAATTATGTGACAAATTAGAATTTTCGAATAATTAATTTTAATAAAGGGCGATAGCCTATTCAATCAAAACAAATTATGGTTCAAACCTAGATTGTACACAAATTCGCCTGCGTTACTTTTTAATTAGTTTGTGTGAATTGAAATTATCGTTTTGGACTTTTGTTTATTTATAAGCTGTGATAAATAATCAGACATTCGCCTTTGGTACAAAAAATTTTTTAAATGAATTAAGTATACGAACTCCTTTCCATAAAATTTTAATTCTGTCTATGAGTGCAATAAGTATCCCTCATACAATCTTTTGGTTCCGAAGAAAAATGATATTCGTGTGTATCCGAATAAAGAAACACAAGATACTGTGAATAGAAGTTGTAATGTTAAACGTTTGCTGAAATTTGAAAAGATTGTGATGAGTACAGGCTCTTGATTATTTCAAAGTTATAAAAGTTGCATTTTAAATTATTTGGATGGTTTAAATGTTGAAAAAGGTTATAATTTTTAAATTAATTAATTTCCAAACGATTGCGGTTTATTTAGGCTTTGGAAGTTGCAGATTTAAAATTCGTTTTAAAATAATGTTAGTTCGCGGAACGATCTAAACGCGACTGTTGAATGATGATGACGTTGTTTCAAACCCTTCACTTGTGCAGAATTTAAATAAGTGTCAGATAGTTGCTTTAACAATTCTTTTATTATAAGGAATAAGAACAGAGTTAAGATTTGCATAAAGTAAAGTTACATGTACCTTTCTACACTTGAAAGGGCGAGAGTGAGTTGCTTTGTCGGTTCGATCTCCGCGTTTATCGTAAAGCAGTGACCGAACCCTACCGGATGTTTTTAATAGTGAAAAGGTGTACGAGCACTTTTCAGTAATGGTAATGCGATACAGGGTGCTACAACAGATACCCAATCCACATTTAGGTTAATTTCCCGAACGTTAACACTGCGAACTTTATTCGGAAAGTTACTCTACGACGACCGAAAATCTCAGCAGAAGGGACTTAGTCCAAGACTTGATCACGTCAACTTTTTTTGAATTTGAACTTGAAAATACGCGAATTAGTCAGAGTATTTCGTTGGTCACAGTGAGATGTAAGCCGTTACTTTGTCAAAACTATTCGTTAACCGTGGGTCGAAGTGAACAGTATGACTGCCGAGAACGTAACACAATTGGCAAAGGTTGCGCTGGGGTTTATATACACCTTGGACTTTGCAACAGTCACGCTTATCCGCTTTCTTGAAACGGCACGTTCGCTGATATTGATATTTCGCGACCTTATTTTCTATATATGTAATCAGACGCTTTTTGGTTATTCTTTTGTCTGTCTATATACAGGTGCTTCCACTGAGTGGGTTATACATTTATAGCAATTATGATAATTATATTTGTATTGATAAAGTTATTATTTTAATTTACACACACGAGTGTATTTATACTTCATATGTTTGGTTTTGATTTTGTTATTGTTGTTTCAAACTATTGGGAATATAAATACATTCGTATGGTAATAGAAATGAATTATGATTATTTTATAGCGGTAGAGTTTGTAATTATATTCTCAGTAATGGAGCATGGTTAACGTATCGACATTCTCTGAGTTCTTATCCGTCCATGGCAACACTTCAAGTATCTTGTGGTTTCTGACTTACCGACCGTAGCATAGTTACCATAGTTAGGTTTAGACTCATAGAAGATCGGTAAGGTGCTCGTTTATAATTAGTGGCGTTATCCTATATCACGTGGGATCAGGAAGATTATGCTTAGTTGTTGGTGTTACATAAAATTTGTAAAATTTCGGGATATAACAATGGCAATAGTGTCAATTTGTGAAATAGTGTCAAATGTAGTCTCAAACATACGGGGAAAATTCAGAAGGCAGTCTTCCTTGGATCGTCGAAGTGAGCCGTATTGAGTCCGTCGCAGACTGTAACTACTTGTCTCACGAAAATGATACGTGGTTACAGCTGAAACATTTACAGCGAATTCGCCGAGAGGGGGAATCATTTTCAGGAATGGCTCCGCTTCCGATGTAATCCCGCGGTATGACGCGGTATGATGACGGGCTTTGAATGAAATGTCCTATAATTTATGATTGAAATCTGATTTTGATGTCTGTATTTTTTAGTGTGAGGGTCAAATTTTTAGGTAACATATGTCATTACTCTAAACCGTTTTTCAACTATATCGTTATTTGCCATTCAATTAATTCGTGTGTCTGACATTCCAGCCAGCATGCCGTCCTACCGTAAAGCAGTATCACAATACTGCCTTCTATCACTATTTCAATCTAAACATAAAAATGTTACAAAATTGCTTTCTTTTAATTCATATTAGTCAGAAAATAACACCAAGATTTCCTTCAGTTGTCTGCTATTGAATTAGTAAATATGTCGACTAATAGAATTAGTAACTTTCTTCTAATCTTTGGCGGCTTACTTTTCTCTAACTGCAATTGAAATATAATTCCACCAGTAAAAAGTGCAATTAGTCTAATTTATATTAAGAGAGCAGCGGTAAAAATTGAATAATTAAAAACCATTTGAAATATTTTTTCTTAATACTATATTTATGAAGTTTTTTTCTATATTAGTAAAGCATTAGCGTTCGTCACAATATCGATTTGGACCCTGTTTTCGTAGATCCCGTATCAAAACTACGACAGTGTGTCATCTTTCAACCTAAGGAGTTTGTCCTGGACGCAGAATATCCGAAATTTATCGCGCCACATGCCCCTATTTGTATTTCCATACTGAGAAAGTCGGAAATTTTCTTGGTTATCAAGAATTTAAAATTCATCAAGTCCTACTTAATTGTTATTGTAATCAGGTTCACCGAGCCACCGACGTCCTGACGACCATTCTGATGTGTCTTCTGATCATAACGAACCTCTTCATCAAGGATCACCCCGGGGACAGGTAAACGAATTTTCTTCTCATCATCAGTAAACGTCTTCATGTACAAACTGCCGTATTGTGTAAAGCCTCTCCTGTTTAGTCGGCAACAATAAGGATTACACCATGTGGTTTTAGTGTCACGATGAAAAGACAAAAGACACGTTTTAGCAGGTTATAAGCTTTAACAAACTTATTTTTACGCAAACATAAACTTAAAGTAAATTTGCATCAATTTATGCATACAAAATTTACTATCTGAAAAAGTATAACCTAGAAGCAAGATTAAAATTTGTATGATGGTTATAATGTTCTATAACTCATATTCTTTACACATTCAAGATCAATTTTTTTTCTATAGACATTATTAAATATTATTTGGCTTATTCGGGCTGGAAAGATCCGGTTGGAGGCGCTGAAAGCTACGGACACAAGAGTCCGCAGTTAGAATCGTAAACTGTTGACTTGAATATGCTTGAAATTAACGTAATACACTTAAATGCATAGTAAAAAAAGCTTAGCAAATAACGTAAATATGTCACTTACAGTTAAGTTTATTCAGTAAATTTGGTGTAAATGCGTTCGTCTCTTCTAGCGCAACTGTCCAGATCGTTCTAGCCCGAATAATGAGTTAAAATTTATATGAAATACAATAAAAAAGATTTATGTTGGAACCTTCCATTATAGGTATTGGAAGTTTATTTCCGAGATGTAAGGTAATGTTCTAATACATGGTATTGTAGATTTCAAATGCTGGTATTGTTATATTGCCCTACATGTATTGGAATATTTCCATGCATGTAACGTAATGTTGCGGAAAAATGTTTTTAAAAAAATCGCAGGCACAGAGAATTGAACTCCAACCGCCAAGCATTCCAATGCCGTTATTGTAAAGTTCTTGCATGGTAAAGGGCGCGTATTCTTTGGAACTGCAATGTACGTATTAGTATTTGACTATTGCAATACCATGTTTTCAATTTTACCTTACGCACCAACCGTAGAAGTATTATAGAAACCCAAACATCTATAACAGTGTAGTAAAATAATTCTTATTTTCTCCGTACACCTTTGAAAACGCAACATTTTACGCATACCTACATACCTATTTTTCATTACCTGTTTCTCATTGATAAAACCTTCAATTTTCAAGGGGCGTTCGAACAAAAAGTATCGTAAGCACCGCTGGCATAGATCTAGGCAATTTTGGGGCGTCCACATGAAAAGGACCCTTATGGCTAATACTAGTTTAGGAGACATTCGCGTTTTTCTGAATCAGGGTCAAAAGTATATCCTATGGCTTAAAGTGGGAGGTGATATTTTCAACTACTCTGAATCTATTTGCCCCATAGTTATATCCTGAATGAAACCGGAAGTGGGTATGTTTTATGCTCGAATAAAAAGAATAACACGTGTTCTTATCGTAATCGCCAACTTTAAATGCATTTTTCTTGAAAAGCGGATTTCCGAAGTTCGCACTTCAAACACGCTCCAGGTGCGCTTTTTTCATCCCAAGGTATTCACCTTCGGCTTAAAATTCCGTGCATTTATCCAGCTATATGAATCTATACGTAACTCTAAGGGCCGTACAGGCCCTTTTCATGTGGTCGTCCACATATTATAAAAACTCTATGTGCAACGCTTTTTATGGACAAAATGTTTATTTTTATCATTACCTGTTGTTTTAAAATCCAAAATACAATTTCAAAATACCGTTTATGCCCAAATTAAAATACATCTTAAAAATGGTAACATCTTGCGCTAGTATGCGACACCAGAGCACGCTGGAATTCAAATCCCACATGCTGATGATATTTTGCTGCCCTTGGCACTTGAAAAATGGCCACTACTTGCAGAAACATTAAAAAAAGATTGGCCTGCTTACGCAGAAGTGAGTAGAGAAAATATATTTATGATTTATCTAAATATGGATAATAAACAAAAAATTTATTTCAGTATTACTATTTCGTTATAACTGCCATTAAGTGGAGATCAAAAGAACCCAATTTACCACACACAATTTATTGCCCAAGTGGAGATTATAATTCTGGAATTTTCGTGGGAATATCGTTTGTAAGTATCTTTATATTAAAATTGGATTTCATATATCAGTCCCTTAAACGGTATCGCTGCTGGAAATGGAAATCTGATAATAACCAGTAATTTTGTTTCCATGTGTTTTTTGTTTTAATATTCATTGCTAACATGATTTTTTAGATTGGAAATTATCATGTGATCCCTTTTTTCCATGAAGGCTTCGATAAGCTTTTACACAAGGCTGTGACAGAAACCAAAATAATAAATTGGTCCGAAGGAGTTATGTTCACTGTCATTACTTCTCGTATTATTTCCACTGTTTACTCTATTATTGAGAGTTTAAAACATACAAAGGGGATAGAAGTGGAATCGGATTCATCCGGAAATGTTTTCTTCCTACCTAAGGAGAAAGGTGCTGCTCTCGACGTTCGGTAGGGTCATTTTTAGTAAATTAGCATGATCGAATTTTTGATTAAGCTGGTCCCTCAAAAACTCAAAAGTGACCATCCACCCAAATCAAATCAGGGATGGTGTAATGTTATATATTTCCTGAAAGCTCTTGTCGTGAGTGAGCCAAATGTTAAATACAAGCGTCAGTCGGTCATATATATGGGAGTTATGGGCCTTTGAAGTTAACATGGGAGTCTATGAGAAACATCATTACTCTTGTCAGATAAACACTAATCACTCTGCTATGTTATGAACAGACACTATCAGTGACCTGAATAAGTAGATCGGGAATGCGTCCGTCCCGAATTCCTTCACCAAAGCCGGAACCGCAACTCGTGGATCCATCTGCAATCGAAGCAGAAGGAAAAATACATGAGATTGGTTATATTTTTCTCATAGACTCCCATGTTAACTTTAAAGGCCCAGAATTCCCATATACATGACCGACTAACGCTAGCACTTCACACTTGGGTTATTCATGACAAGAACTTTCAAGAATTATATAACATTACACCATCCCTAATTTAAAGGGGTGAACGGTTACTTGTCAGGACAAATATCGCCACTCTTTATGATGCCGCAGGGCACACGTTTTCTATAGTTATGTATTATTGATGGCATGGACGTAGGAATAGATGGACCTATCCTAACAAGCGCGAGGGTTAATGCACAATCAGTTTAGGGGGACAGAGTCGACATGTCACGGAGTGCCTTTTATGATTGGCTCACGCCCGTCTATTTCGACGTTTATGGTTCATGATGATTAGGAAGAACAGCTCTTGGCCAAAGTTAGCGAATCCGTGGAAAAATAAACTTCGTCGCGCATGCCTGAAATTTCGGCTAATAGCGAGTTGCCATTAATTCCAAAATTTCCATTTAAAATTGAGATATTTTGAATTTAAAACATTCACAAAAACTGCAATTCAACTGAATTAATATCGGAAATCCCGAAGACTTGACAATTCCAAATGTTTGCCTGCCTAATATAAATTAGTGCAAGTAGGCGGCAAATGACTAAAGTATCGCAAATCTTTGATTTTTTCATTTTTATTATTGTTTTACGTTGAAAATAACAGCATGAAGTTATTTTATGCGAAAACAGGACACGTTAAAATGATACTGTAAAGAAAGAGATCTCTTGTATTTACAGTTTTGGTAATAGATTCATAATAAATCCATAAATAAAAGTACGGCCTATTCCGTTAACGATCTCTGACTGTATATTTTATTCTTTAAAAACAAAATATTTAGCTACCAATTTAAAGTAGCTGGATTTTAACATCGTTTCTTTTACATTGTTCAGGGTGCCTGAAGGATGTTATCTGAATACAATTAACGAATCTTACGTACCTATGATCCATTCTTTGTGGCCCCATCGAAACCAGGCAGATCCAGATGTGACAACGAATCTTCTCATGACCAGGGTGAGATTGAATGGAGGCGTTGGACTATTTTCAAAAGAGAATAACGAACTTCTTTCCTGGAGGATGCGAGGAGAATTTGGTGAAAGCGGAGTGACACAGACAATCGAAAAAGCCAGAAAAAAAGGCTTCGCAAACGTAGTAATTCGAGCACTTACAAAAGATTTAGCAAAATATGGATTCGATATGTTTGGATTCGTAGATAGTGGAAATATGGCCGGAGAGGCAGTGTATAAATCCATTAATGCTAAAGTAATACACCCAATCGCCTTTATAGATTTAAAAAAATTAAGGAGTCGGGGGTAAAATGGAAAGATCAAATGAAGGAATGTCAATGAAATATAATACAATATGCAGTAATAATATAACGACAATAATATTATTAGTTTCATAAGACGTTGATCGTGTACATTTTCAATGACTAAATAAACAATTCTTGCTTCACATTAATATTTTGCACTAAATTAGGATCTCATTTGTTCCCCTTACATTAAGTTTTAAAGATATTCGGGGAATAATATTTTGTCGGAAATTTGTATCTTTTCGCCTGGGTAAGATACATGATATGCTTTCTATACTTTGTTTAATACTGATTATGCTTATACATTTTTAATAGTACGTGAATCAGTTTTTAATACTAATTGTAGAGTAATTATTCAATATTTACCTCGTAGGAAAGAAAAATCAGTGCCCCTGAAGGAGGTCGCTACACAAACGCATTTCAACCCCGTGTATATAAAATGGTTGCAGCAAATTTTTTAGGTAATTTTAAGGCCAGAAACTTTGCTGTTGGACCTTTTGTCTTATTTTTCGTTGTTTAGCTATGAATTTTATTTTTGATTTTCTAATGGCACTTTCCATGATTAAAACAAAAACAGTAATAATTTTCTTCGTGGGCCATTTATCGTACCTAGCGCGGTTTCGTGTAAAAGCTGAATTTTTCATTTTCTTATTTTCATTTTTCATGGCTAAGACCATAAATATTGACGGTAGAAGACTGCTAACGAACATGACCCGTCTCTTTGAACAGCAGAAGATTGTACCAAAGGAAATTTGAATCCAAAAATGCCATAAAAAGTTATTGTGTACCCAAATTTCGGTATAAATAAACGGATTTTTTTGGCACACATATAGACATTAAGATTCGAAAAATTACACCATTAAATTAATACACTTCAATATTCTTCGTGCAGACGCTATAATTTAGCTTACATTTTATGAAAAATAATTTCACATAAATATTAAATAAAAATGTGAAATCAGGCATTAAATTTCATTGTAATGCAGAAAAAAAAAGCTGTAAAAAATTCCAAATTGGAAGTACAAAAATAATTTTTAGCAAATTATTGGGTGCTGTTGATAACAAATTATTACCTTGCCATATATGTGTTTGTAAATAAAACTTTTTCAGGTGCTCCAGAGCTGCATAGTGTTGCCTATACTAGGGTTGTAAAGTTTCATGAAACTTTGGAAACGTTTCAAAGTTTCCAAATTTTCAAACATTACGGCGGGAAAATTCAAAATATGAAAAAATACTATTAAGTATTAAATGTAAGCATTTATTAGTATCCTTTGTGTTACAAAACAAATCGTTAAAAAGGGTTTCCGCAGAGCGGAAACCCTCGAATGCCACAGCTGAATCACCTGACTCCTTAAAAACCACCCCGGAATCGAGATCGATTTCATCCTCGAACATGAGGTCCTCCCATTCACAGTCAAAATAGGCTGGCATCAGTGAACGGGAAGAACACCGAAGAACTCCCCACATTGAGCCGAAGGTTGAGATTAGGCCTGTTTCGTCTAGCCGAACCCTAAAAGATCTACCTCTTCTCCCTCTACTCTGACGGAGATCATCCAACCTACACTTTTCAGTAATTAACTAAAGTCTTGGGGTTAATGGGTTATTACGCCATGAGAAATTTCGCAGCAACAACCTGAAATAATTGTTTACATAAATTGTTTAGAACTTGCTTAAATCTTGAACTGAATATTTAGTTTCCTGAAGTGTAGAGGCAATAATTCTGATGGGTCGTGACTCCTTTTAAGTATTTCCTTCTGATAAAATAACTAATATTAATAAAATAATGCTTTAATCCTAAGAATTTCTAAAAAAAATATCGAAATCGGTCCAGAATTGTGGGCTGTAATTGACTATGAACACTATATTTCCGATTCCTCCGACTGTCCACTATAGGCTTTTGAGCAATCCGAAATTACACCTTCAGGTGCAGCACTCAATAAAACTTTAAGAGCTTTTCTGTTCTCATACGTGCTATATGTGGCCAGTTGAATTTTTGGTCACTACGATCTTGTAATTGGAATTGCTGTTCCATCAATTACTGCTCGAGCTTTACGAACATACTTTTGAAAACTATAGGGCATACATTTTGGCTTATTTTTTAATCAGCCTATGAAATAGGGTGACACATTTTTGCAGTTTTTGCGCAGTTTAATATAATTCTCTTCGACGGAATTATCAGTTTCTTCAATTGCAGTCTCGTTTTCTGCTTCTTTTGCATTCTCGTTGCAAGCAATTTCTATTACCGCTGCATTATCCACATGATCTAACATGACTATTTCAGAGATTTATGTTTAAAAATCCATTTTTCCGTTTTTATATTTATAATGATTATTTGACGTCAATCATTCAAAGTATAAAATGCCGAAGATGGGTTCGATACGTTTAGATTAGTAATTATAAGGAACGTGGCTATAGTACCATTGTGGGAGTACATGAATGCTTTGGATCCAGTCCTTCGGCTTGGAGGTTGAATTCCCACCTCGCACTCTGGAAGTCCCTCGGTGGTCCATGCGGTGAACACTAGCCTAGAAAGAGAGTTGTTTATATCCGAATAGTCGTGTATGCGATACATCTACAGAAAAAGATTCTCCAAGTACCTAAAGCCGTTGGTTTTGGTTGTTCGAAACCTTAGGGGACACATTGAAGACTTCAAATCAATCCAATTTTTATTTCACGATATTGGACCCACCATTTCTGACTTTGAGATACTGACGCCAGATTAGGATTCAGCTACCTTAAAAACCCTGTGAGAAAACTTCGAAATCATGAGATAGGGTGGATTGTGGGACGTCGAGAACTGGGTGATGTCAATAAAAAAATGCAATGTAAAAACAACAGTAATTTATTAATAAACTTAAATTTATTGAATGCTCAAAAGGCAGCAAAAGGCTTGAACCAGGTTTGAAGCCAACTACGAGAAAGCGATGCCGTGGTGGATCCTGGCAGTTCAGCTAAGATCCTTGGTGATCCTCGGTAGACAGGGTCAGATAGCGTCAGGATAAATTATGGTGGATGCTTGATGGCGTGATGGCGTTGTTGATACATAAGCGATGGAGGGAAACTGAAATTTACCCGCTAGATAGCACAGGGCCATAAGAAGGTGGGGTGCTTATAACTTTGTGATAACCTTCAGGTAATCAACTTTATCAAGTTACCATCGGGTTTCTGATTTTTATCTCTCCATAATGGCTTTTCCATATATAACCGGATTTTTCTCGAACAGGGAATGCGCTACGCTATTTTTTGTGACAGATTCAAATTCAGCATTGAACAATCTATAAAATTTGGTGACATCCCGGGAAATTCGGGAAATATTTTCTTTATCATTTTTGTAATTATGCATCTGAGGAGTTTTTACCTCGTTCAAGGAACACCCATTTTGGTCAATCGGTTCCAGAGATATTACGTTTTCAAAGTAAATTGTGCGAAACAGCGCACTGAGCGTCTTTATAGTCAGACACCGGTCTATCGTCAGCGTCAGCGCGCTGTATAATTCAGTAATCGTGCGACGTTAGAGATCGGCAGTTTGCCACTTGCTGACGAACCATGAAATCGAGTCTCTTGCGTTCGGCCCCTTCTTCGGTTCCGCTAAGAAAGTAGTCACGATTCTTTAGGGGCCGTCTGCCAGTTGGGACGACTTCAGGTTACCCCACTTGCCTCCCCCTCTGCCTCCTGCACGTGGATGGTGTGGCTTTGGACCTCCACCTTGTTTGGAACCTGTAAGTATCTCACACAGAGCGCCCTTGTCCCGTAGATGCCGAAGCGGAAGCGACCGAATCAAGCAAGGAAAGTCCGTGCAATCCAGGAGGATGTCTGTAAGGTTTGCGGCTGCCAAAAATAGGGGTAAGACCTTCATAATTTCTTCGCTCCAGTAATACATATCTTAGAGGACGTAGAGAGCTCCCTACGGGTTCGTCATTCCCAAATGGGATATCCATGGTATATCTTCTCTACTCCTCGAACAAGAACTTCGATTGGTGGAAATAAAAAGAGAGAGATAACGACCGACGTGGACATTATCCCCCTTTTACTGGACCATCGACCCTCCCCCCCCCCCAGAATACCCCTTCCCCCAACCCAAGCGACTCAAGCCCCCGACGGGAATGGATAACCACGAGTCTAATCTAGCACCGGGTCACCACGGGCCCCCGACGAAGGACAACCGTGCAGCGGTAGGACCAAAATCATCTTTTTCGTTGAAAATTACACTATTTGGTTGAATGCTGAATCCTTGTGTTGTAAATTTATTTTTTCAAAGATTTATAATTCAAGTTGAACCGACGGCATTAGGTACGCGGGGAATATCGACTCGGGGAGAATTTCGGATGTTAAGCTAGCTCGAACATGGGAAGCACTTGGATAGATGACTGTTTGCGACGAACGACTAGGTTGTGTATTCGCTGCTTTTAACTAATGTCAAGAGAGATATCAACGATCAACATGGAATCGAGTAGGATAAGGTTGAATTGTGTTCGCTTTAGGTGGCCAACCTAATTCTGCAAATTTATATGAATACTTGGTTTAGGCACAACATGATCCACAGGTACACCTGGTGTAGAGGAGATAGCCACAGTATAATCGACTTCGTTGTTGCGGATGAAAGATTGCGAGATCTAGTCAACGATACAAGGGTCATGAGGGGTTCTGAACGTAATACTGATCATTACCTTCTAGTCCCGAAAATAAACTTAGGCCAGGGATGGAGAAGAAAGAAAAACAAAAAAATGAAACAGGATGTCGTTGTTAGTAGTGCGACTGAAGTGTGTGGTACTGAAGTTGTACGCAGATTGCCTAGTGATGCATGGTGGAATGATGAAATTCAGACAGCCACCCATGAAAAGAAAAAAGCACATGAAAGAATGTCGGAAATCACAGGCGTTAGCATTGAGTAGAGAAATACACTTGAAAATGATTACATACACAAAAGGAAGAAAGTTAAATTAATAGTCAAGGAAAGTAAAGATATAATCAGAACAGAAGATCATTATGAAGGGAGGTAAAAGTACAGAGTTTCTCAACATTAGAAATAGCAAGGGTGAACTGCCATCTGATACAAACGGGATACAAGTTGCTTTGAAAGACTCTTTTAAAGAAATATTGGGAGATAAAGCTATAGGGCAACACAACTGCGGTATAGAACACAATGCGTTAGAAAACTCAATTGAGAGAGTCTTTGCCTCTGAGGTTAGGGATATTATTAGGAACTTGAAAAATAGTAAGGCTACTGGTGTAGACATTATTAACGCTGAAATTCTTAAATACGGAGACAACTACATACCTCACAGGTTGTGCGAGTTGATAAATGTATGTATCGAGATGGGAGAAGTTCCAGATAACTGAAGAAAAG
>CAKNWW010000159.1:0-13559 GCA_932074435.1 Andricus kollari
TTAACTCAAAAAAAATTGTATTTTACTAATTCAGATTTAGAGAGCATATCTATTAAAGAAAAAACATAAACTCAACAAAGTCAATTTGTTTAACCAAATTGCACCAGATGAATTCAAATGGACAAGTATGTCACAAAAAAACCGTGCACCAATCGCTGAAAATGCCATTACAGGAACCTCGGAGGATCCTGGACATGATTCTGGACAAGAACCGCGGATGGTCCTGGACATGTTTCTGGATACAAAACTGCATCTGAACCTGTACAGGTAATCGTTAAAGTGCCTGTACAGAAATTTGGCGGAGGAAACTGTACGTGATCCTGCATAGAAAGCTTGTCACAAGCTAATTTGTGAATGATCCTGTACAGGTTCCTTCACAGAGTGATTTGAGATGCGGGTCCACGTACAGGAACTTGTTCAGGAACCTATACATGAATCTGCATGGTAACTTATCCGCGAGGGTTCGCTAGTGGCTTGGCTCTCTCAATAGTAAGTTTTATTCTCAAGGGAATAAAAGCAAAGCAACTTTATAACTGTAAGATGTACGCGCCTCAATTTACTTCACGAAGGAACCTGTACTCGATTATTCAAAGGTTCCTTTGTCAGTGCAGGTTTCGTCGCAGGATCATGTTGAGTTTTCTTCGCCAAATTGATGCACAGGAACCGTGAAGATTACCTGTGCAGGATCGTATGCAGAATCGTGTCCAGCATCATGTCCAGAATCCTCAGAGGTTCCTGTACAGGAATAATCAGCTGGAGAAGACATACTTCACCTAAAGGTTGTTTGTGACATTCTGTTACACAATTTGACTCTCTTTGAGTTTATGTTTTCAAAGGTTCTTTCTGAATTTAAGAAGCAGAGACATTGAGATGGGTGGTGCTGGGAGGATGCATTTAGGTATCTGTTTGTATGGGTGGGTTTTCTGTAAACTTCATGTCCTAATGTGTTATCAGATCTTTTATAAACTAGTTCGTCAAAGTAAGGCAATTTTCCGTTTTATTCAATTTCCGCGGGGAACTGGATATTAGGGTGTAATTGTTTGATGAGATCGAAGAACTTGTGTAGTTCATCTAGTCCATGTCTCCAGGTAAGAAAAGTGTCGTCAACGTAACGGCACCGAAATTCCGGCTTAAGCTTGAATTTTTTAAAGATTTTAGTTTCTACATTTTCCATAAAGATGTTGGCTATTACAGGTGAGATTGGAGATTCCATTGCTGCTCTTGAGATTTCTTTGTAGAATTGGTTATTGAAAGACAAGTAGGATTAGTGAAACAGTGTTCTATCAAAGGTGTGAGATTGGAGGGGAAATTTGCAAAGGATTTAATAATATTGATTGTATCAGAGATTGGTGCTTTCGTAAAGAGAGATAATGCATCTCGATATTACATCATTTCATCATAATAAGTTTAAGATTTAAAGCTTTTTCGGATTTCAATCGTGTGAAAAACTACGAATCTTGCCGACGTTTCGTGAACATTGGAGTTCACTTCTTCTGCGCTGACCTGAAAGAGAAGCTTCAGGTTATGTTGATCTTATATACATATATTCTCTACGATGCCTGTAATTGGCCAGAGCGCCCTATTGTGGGGATTGTTCGCCTGTGAATAATATGCTTTGTTTTCTGAATTTAGAGATTTTTATTGATTACAAAAAAACAGACAAGGTTTGCAGTACTGATCCTCTGGCTTACAATTAATGAACGTAAGACTGAGATGGACCAAAGAATCAAAAAGATGACCTGTTTATTAAATAAAACTAACAAATATATTCCAGAAGATGTTAACTCTTACATTATGAAGTTCACGAGTAGCATAAGCAATCCAAAATAAAATGGGATTTTAAAGTTTCTCCTTCCTTTTTTATAGAACAGATGTTAGGTTGTTTTGTTACCTGCACACATTTCGTGAGTTCAGCATTTGCTTTTTAAACATTCACGTTTTATTTCAATTTCATATCAAAAGAGTTCGGTGATTCTACCTTCGGGAATATATTGTAGCCTCAAACAATATATTAAAATAATAAAAGGTAAAAGTCTATTTTGTTCCTCATTTTAATTTTGTTCCCTATTCTGATTCCCATTTTTTGTGCTATTATGACTCTTAACATTTTCTTCATCTTGTTTGATTTTTTCATTTTCATTGCCATCTTTAAATAAAATGCTTAATTATTGACCTCTAATTTTTGATTTTGCTAACTTTTTTCTCATTCAGGTCAAAAAATGTGTATCTGAAAAATTTTAAAAAGTATTTACCACAGTATAAACTTTGTATTCTACCCTTAAATTATCGTATGTTTTTCTTAATTGCCATTCTAGTCTTAGGCATGGCAATTATTTCTTAAATAATTGTTATATTCAATATATCATTGAATATTTTAAAAATAAAATGAAGTAGCTGGAATTTATTGTGAGTTATTCTCTGTTATATGCTCTCTTTGTATACCAGTTGCTCTTTCTTTATACATTTTATTTAGTGTTTCGGTTTCGTGGTGAGGCGCATTTGATTTCCTTATAGTTGAGTGCTTCTTCACTGGCCGACTAAGGTGTTTTCAAGTTGCCATGGTCCCACCGACGTTAGCACAATTTGTTCTTAAAAAAATTGTCGCAGTACGAGCTGAAATTTCTAAGTTCCGTCGATGAAAATTTTAAATGCTCATTAATTCCAATTTTGAATTGCGCGCCAACTGCGGCCAACCAGTGCGCGGCTCTAACGCAAGCGCAGTAGCAAAAAGCGCCCACATTGGCAACACTGATCATGGCATGAGAGTGCACGTTTATTTGGACACATGTCAGACAGTGGACGGTCTCAGCATAAGCTGATTCATAAATATTGATTAATATTGATGATGAATTGCAAGTAATTATAAATATTTTCATTGGTGATCGTACGTATTATTATCGACGTTTGTATTTTTATAAGGAATAAAATAAGCAAGAATTACCGCAGAAAATTATGTGAACTGTATTCGCTTTATAATATTAATTTCAAAATTATAGGTTATGTCTAGTAAAATAGTTAGATGAAGCGGCTGTGAATGCCGAAAGAAAGCAAAAGAAAATGCTAAAAGTTTGGATAAGCACATAACAAATTTTGGAAAATTAGATTCTTTTGTCTCAACAAAGAAAGTACCAAATTCTACAGAAAATTTAAATCAACTGAGCGACTTAAATAAGTTAGAAGAGAATGCCTCAAAACTTGAGTTGATTAATTGAACTGATTTGCTGTTCCTTTCTTATTCCTATTCATTTGATCCTCATTTTATGTTTTTTCTTGTAATTTGCGATTGTATGTAGGTTGCTTGTTGATAACTAGTTTCTTTTGAAATTTTTCTATAATTTCAAATAATTTAACTGTCCGAAAGTTCCCCTGATGGTATAGTAAAAAGTTTGTAGATTTTCTTTACTATAGTAAACATTTCTTGATGACAAGAATGTAGATATGAAACGTAAGTCGTAATAATTTTCAAGGTTTAAATTTTATTGTAAATATACCGTCTGAACCTTTTCCGAGCCGGCATCGCTGGACTGACCGAAGTGCTTAATGAGATGAGGATCTTATAAATTGATTTAATACGATGTTTGAAATCTTTTACCCCTGTTATCCTAAAACATCGTTCGCCATCGTTCGAGGTGACAACAGTCGCCTCTGGACGCTTTCTTAATGCTACCATCTTCCTTACAATGTGACAGGTGTTTGATAAAAGTGCCTTCTAAGCTGCCGCCAGTACCTCGATGACTTCTACATGACTTTGTGAAAATTGTTGAAATGTTAACAAAATAATGAAATTTGGAACCAAATAATAAAACATTTTATCGCAAAAGGTGAAAGTAGACCCTTAAAAAAAAAAGAAACTATTGTCAATCCAAAATATGTCGATTTATGAGAAATATTATAACTAATTCTAAGCTAAAAGTTTACTTTTAATCAATAATTTAGGGGTTATTGTGGTGTTAGTCAGGTGTTATTTACTTTGACAAGGTAAAACATTCGGTCTTTAAAATGCTAAGCATTGGTTTATGTCGTCAAAACAAATCCTTCTTGGGGTTAGAAAATGACTATGATTGCTTCAAGTTTATTTATTGAGCCATTTATTTTGCACAGTATTGTCTTTTAAATGTCGCGCTTTTGTAACAAATGTAGTACATTTTATTTCATGTTTGTAAATTTTAGAAACAGCTTAATTTCTGAAAGAATTTGATTTTGTCCTCTCTCCGTCGCACCAAGTTAGAGAGTCTACCCCGGGCACCCAGGATCACCAAGACAGTTTTTGGGGCTGAAAATTTAAAATGAACATGTTTTATTGTTCAATACCAATATTTCAAAAGCGAAATTCGAACTAGAATTATTTTGAAAACCCAGCGGTGAACAATGACAAAATTAATGAATTTTTTTTATGAAAGTCATATCTTGGAAACATAATGATATAATTCAATTTTCTTTGCGGCAGCTTGTAATACAATTACATTCTTGCAAATCCCTTGAAAAAATGTCAAAATTGTAAACCTCACTGACATGAAATATATTTTTCTAAAAAAAAAGTCAAGTACAGTCGAACTCGGATTTAACGTCGGTTTTTGGGGCTGTCCTTGAACCTGATCTACTCTAACTGAACCGGATTCAGCGTGAATAGTTCCTGTTTTGTCACGCCTTCGTGAACCCCGCACACCCCGCGCAGCTCCTGACAAGCCAACCCGCGACGCGGCGTGAATTCTCGGAAACGGTAAATCCGGGGACGTTAAATCCGAGTTCGACTGAAGCTTCATAGTAACATGAGGAAGATATTTTGTGAGTTCCGTGCTCACTAAACTATCCCTTCATATAAAGAAAATTATTTTTTATAATATAAAATAATGTTGTCAAAATATCAATGGGCAAAGTCGGGCATGATATGGGATATAATTCGCTAGTGCATGGGGCAAACTTGGCTGGGATACGGGTAGTGACGAAGATGGTACAAGGAAGATTTGGCTAGTGCACAGGGAAAAACTGATAGGGAACGGGGTAATATTCCCTAGGGTACGGGTATAAGTCGGCCACGGTATGGGGTAAAATCCGCTAGGGTATATACGGAAAATCGGTCCGAGAACAGGAAAAAGTTATATAGGATACGGGTTAAATTCTACTAGGGTAGAGGGTAAAGTCGATTGGGGTACGGGGTAATATTAACGAGGGTACTGGGTATAGTTGTTTCATTTAAGGGGCAAAATCGCTTTGGGTTCACGATATAGTTGGCTATGATATGAGGTAAGGTCTGTTCGAAAATGGGGTAAATTCGTCCAGGGTATGAGGTACAGTCGGCTTGGGTATAGATTCAAGTTGCATACGGTACAAAGAAAAGTCTGCTAGAGCACAAATTGCGAAATAGGATACGTGGTGGAAGCGGAGTTTGGTCAAATCTTATTGTCAATTTTTACACACACATACATTGTATGATCTACAGTTTATGCAACAGACCTTAGCATGACCCGAAAATCATTATGACACCCGCTTGAAACTTTTCAGTCCCCCCGCAAAAGAAAAGATCATAATTTTGTTTTTTTGATACACTCTATTTTTATGCTACAGGAAATATTTACGTAGACCTGAGGTAATGAAAACTTTTTTTGATGAAAACCAAAAAATACGTGTCAGATAGCCACTCTTTTTCCACAGGCTGCAGAAAAAAAGGAAAATGCAAGCGAGATTAAGAGAATTTAAGAAAATTAAGGCAAGAAAACAAGAAAAGAAAATAATTTTGCAAGTCATAAAGTCACAACATTGTTTTACATACCAGTTGCCATCTCCGCATCGAAATGTGCGTTCATCTCCAAGTGCAAGAACCAAAGTAAGTAAAACGAAGTATTTTATAATTGTGAGATACATTTTTTGTCGAGAAATGATTATTATGCTTCTTCAGCTTGCGTCGCGGCTTTTATACCATGCAAACTCGTGTATCTAACCCCACCAGGCCAAATCTTATCAGCGGAAAATAAACTTGAGTAAACGTATATCTCTGAAACAAGTTACAAAAATGCTACATATTTTCCTCATGGGGGGAGACTAGCCTATCAACTGGCTACACCTAACCAAGAAGCGTCTGAAAAAACGAACCCCCCTTTTTTAGGGTCCATAGGTTTCACCCCCCCCCCCCACATATTTTGCGTAATTTTTGTTGGGGGGGGGGGGATCTTATTGTTTCTCATGAATTAAGAAAGTAGTTCAACTTTTGAACAAATAGTTAGATTTTCAACCAAAGAAGATGAATTCTGAACGAAAAATGTAATACAAAGATAAATTTTTAATCAAACAGATTAATTTCCAAATCAAAAAGACAAATCTTCAAGAAGTGTTGAATTTTTAACCAAAAAAGATTTTTCAGTCAATATAGAAAAAATACCATCCAAAATCTTGAATTTTTAAGCCAAAAAGAATCAAATTTTCAAGTGAAAAAATTAATATATTGCCAATAAGTTAATTTTCTACTAAATAGTTTAATTTTTAAGCTAAAAAGATGCATTTTCTACAAAACAGTTGAATTTTCTAACAAAATTTTCAAGCCAAAAAGAATTAAACTTCTAACTCATAAGATTAATTTTCAATACAAAAAATTAATTTTCAACCCATAAATAGATCATTTTTAACAAACAATTAAATTTGAATTTTCGATCAAAGACATGAATTGTAAACTGAAAATAATGAACTTTCAACCAAAAATATTTGGATTTTCTTATTGGAATTTTTCAAAAATCAGTGCATAAGGCTTTCATTTTTTTAACTTTGAACTTTTCAGTATCGCTGAAAGATATTAGGAAATATTTTTCAGTGAGCCAACATTTTTTAATAGTATAGTTTTATTGTTTACTGAGTTATCAAACTGACGCATGTAGTAGAGGTTCCGAATATCTTTTAAACAAGTCAATGAAGTTTAAAACAAATTTAAGTTGTTAAATTTTCAATACGGCCTGAAAATATTTCACAACATTTTTTAGTACGAATGCATTTTTTCAGGTATATATAGCTGCATTGTTTACTGAGTTATCAAACTCACGACTGTAGTAGAAGTTCGACTTTTTTCAAAAACAAGTTCGTAAAATTTATGTTTTGATTTTTAACTTTTCAACACAGACAGAAGTTTAAAAAAATATATTTCTTAGCGGGCGTACAGTTTTTAATGGTATATAGGTGTATTTTTTCCTGAATTATTATTATAATTATCAATTTTGAACCAGAGAGTATATTTTCAAAAAGAAAGTTGCATGTTTAACCAAAAAAGATGAAAATTCTACGAAAAGAGATACATTTTTAAACAAGAAAAATGAATTCTAAACGAAAATTGATTAGTAGACTTTTCAACCGAAAATAATGAACTTTCAATCAAAAATAGTTGTATTTTCTTGTTAGAATTTTTCAAAAACAGGTTCATAAAGATTCATTATTTTTTAACTTTGAACTTTTCAGCAGCGCTAAAAAATATAAAGAAATATTTATTAGTACGTGCACATTTTTTAATGCTTCATATTTTTATTGTTTAATGCATTCTTATAATAATGACTTAGGTAGAGGCTCGCAATTTTTTTTAAACAGTTATATAAAATTTTTATTTTTTCTGACTTCCTTTTTTTCAATAACGCAAGGAAATATTCAGAAATAATTGTTATTGCGAATGCATTTTTGATAGGTATACATTTTTATTGTTCAATAAATTATCAAATTCAGGACTGTAGTAGAGGTTAGAAATTTTGTTTTAAACAAGTTATTTAAGTATTTTTCTAATTTAAATTGTTAACTTTTTAATAATGCCGAAAAATATTTTTAAATCTACACATACATTTTTAGAGGTATAATAGTTTCATCTTTTACTGAATTATGAAACTCACATAGTTTTTAGCATACGTACAGTGTTTAATGGTGCACTATAATTACACATTCGATAACTTGTGGTTTAGCGTGCTACGTATATGTAGCAATTCGCATGTAAATATTTTTCATGCATACATAAATAATTTGTAGGTAATGAAACTTACAAGTAAATAAAAAAATAATAAATGATCGAATTAAATTTATTTTAGATCAGTTTATATTTTTGCAAAATAGAATGAAAAGCAACAATTTTTGGAAGAAGGGCACAAGATACAGTAAAATGTTTAATGAACAATTTTTTCGCCTAAAATAGATTTACAAAATTTCTGCTGACCTTTTTTCGGACATACACATATTTTTCGGTCCAATCGTCAAAGATTACATTTAAGACAAGCATATTAAACTTTGTGGAAAAATGAACCTAATCTTTGAGGTGGTTCAAAAGTACCATTGTGACGTCACAAATACGAAGCACCTCCCGCGACTTACAGATCGGATGATTCGTTTAATGCGTCTCCCCATTCCTTTTTCATCTTTCAATATTTTTGAAAGATTAAAAAAATTTGTTTAGTACTGATTATTTATACATTATTCGGCATATGAAGTTTCCAAAATAGAAAACTTTATGAACTTGTTTAAAAAAAAGTTATAATCTTTACGGAAGTCGTGGGCTTAATAATTTTTTAATAACATACGCCGGAGTTCTGAGGAAATCGATCAAAAGGATGCAGCATTTTGATATCTATATTCATGATCAGAACAGAAGCTTATGGGACCGTAACCTTTTTTCGAAGGTGTCGTCGTTTTATGAAGTAAAACTGGTAGTCCAGGTGTTCGAAATACATCTTTCTTTAGGGAGTTGTGTTCAAAACTGAAGCTTCGATACGAAACGACTGCCAACCAACACGCTAGTAAAATCTAACTGGATTATTCAAAAACATAAACTTACTAACACTCGGCCATCAAAAATTAGCTTGGTCACCATGCTACAGCACATTACAATCCAATGTTATACTTAATCTTGAGGTTGACCATATCTACTCGGTCTTTGTCAAATTTGCGAACTTCGTCTGAAGGATGCATTTGGATTCCCATTTTCAGCTGACATATCTGAAACCGAGGTTTTTGGTACAATTTTCATATCAGAAGTCTGATCAACCGGTAACAATACATTTGGATTTTCTACAGGTGCACTATTATTCTCGCCGTCGGTTTTATCTTTATCGTTCTCATTACCACCGTCGCTTTCAAATCCACGCCATATTTTCATCTGACTTACGTGCGACGTTGTTGCTAATTTTGATTTGCCTTTTACTGTCAAGCTTTGAATTCGATACGTGTTTTGCGGTGAAAATTTCCGTAATTACTAAAGGTCTCTTATTTCTAGCCTGTAACTTCGTAGATTCGCCGGAACTTTACATTTTTCACACGAGATTTATCGTACATCTCTTTCGCTTTTTCTTGCTCATGCTCAATTTTCTTAATCATATCTCTACGGATCGAATCTGGAATACAATAGGTTTCGCTTCTTACAGTTAATTCTCGTAACAGACCTTCGTTCAATCGCCGTATATTACCGTACAACATTTCGTAGGGAGTTTTGCCGGTAGTTTTACAGATTGAGGTATTTAAATCCCGCTCTAATTTTTGGAGCCCAACGTCCCAGTGTCGGACAAATTAGATTGTTGAGCCGGCTTAATGGTCTGATTTAAGCGTTCTACTTGACCATTAGCCTGTGCATAATGTGGTGAATTAAAAGTTAATTTAATTTCGTGCTTATCACAACATTTTTTAAATTCGTTGGCAGTAAAACTTGTACCTCTATCTGTTATTACGCTTTCTGGTGCGCCAAAACGGTTAACAAATTCTTCAAACTTACGAACCGTCGTACTCGCCAAAGTGTTTCTGATTCGACACATGATGCGACATGCCTTCGAATATAATTTCTCATTTTAGGAAAATAATAATATTTGATTACACGGGCTTGAGTCCTATCTACCCGAAAACGACTTGATAGTTCGTGATTTTTAATTACCAGTGCCTTACGCATAGCACGGGGAACAACATATAAAAGTTTACTCTCATCCGTCGAACTTTTCTTATACAGAATTCCATTAGTCAATACATAATCCTTAACGTCTCCATTTTCTCTACGTGTACGTATTCACTCTGGGTTTTCTAAAATTTTAATCCCTTGCGTTAATTCTTCATCACTTCTCTGATACATTACAATCTCATCTTCCCTCACCAAAACATTAAAACAGTAGTTGACTCTAAGAACACATCCGGTGCCTCGACGGGTGCCCTAGATAGCTCATCGACGCATTTCATTCTTAAAGCCGGACAATGGTGAATTTCACATTCGTAATCAGAAATGAAATTAAGCCAACGTACAATCTGATGATTTCTAGCCTTAAGTGAATTAATGCGAACGAGAGCTTGGCAATCAGTGATAAGATGGAATTTAATTTTTATTACAAAAGGTTGCAATCTTTCCATGGCCCAAACGATGGCCATCAATTCTAATTTCTTAAAGTGATAACTTCTTTCGGTTTCTGAAGTTCGCCTACTGATTGCATCCAAACTGTATTTTTATTTAATCGTCGACAGTCAACTACAACTTTTTGAGAACCATCAGCTTTTTCTACCAATATACATGGACTCGCGTATGGCAAACTAGTCTCAGAACTCATTACGGCTTCTTTCCACTCTGCAACCTTTGACTATATTGTATCCATTTTTTTTAATTAGCTCAATACGGTTTACTATAGGGAAGATCAGTTCCGGGCTTTTTCTGAATATCCATCTTGCTGAGATGAGTACAACCTAGTTCACATAAGTTTAACGCGATGCACATACGATATTTATTTTGCAAAACCTATCAAATGTGTCAATTGCTGAGTTTCCAAAATACAATCGTCAGCTAATTCATTCGCAGTTATCAGTTCGCTATAAGGTATACCTTCTGGTAGATTTTCCTTGACCGAAACGCCGTGGCAAGGATAGTACCCGAACGAAATTTATTGTCGCTCGATCTATATTAACCGTTTCTACTACTTCAGGTTTACTGAAAAAATTTTGTTGCGTTTCTAGCTTCGGATAAGTTTGAATGGGAAAATCCACTTGGTAAACAAAGTTAAGCGTATCGCCATATCGATAATAGGTTCCTCAGTACAGCTGACGCTCGAATCAAGCAATCAGAACTCCCTGCATCAATCAGCGCGAGAAATTCTATATTCCTTATCTTAATTTTCTTTTCATACTTGTTACTAGTACCCTCGAATATATTTTTCTTTGTAAAATTAGATTCTGCTTTAGGCAACCTAGGTTTCGTACAACTAGCGGATAAATGCCCAGTTTCATTACAATTGTTACATCTTACGTCCTTTTTATCAGTACAATACTTCGCATAGTAATCCTTCGCGTGACATCTAAACCACTCTCGATTGATACTCACATCCTCAGAGTTCCTAAAACTACCATTATTTTTCTGCAACTGTTCCGATTCCTTCATTGTTGTCTGCCTCGATCCTTGTTGCTCGCCAGCCGATGCCCCTGCTTTCCGCTGATCACCTGATGATTTGACGTGCTCCTTCCTCGATCCAATTTCTGCTTTCTTGCTGCTTCCAAAGCCTCAGATTGTCTTATATCTTTGAGCAAGACGTCTATATCGAAGCGCGATTTGTTCATGACGGTGGTGCTCAAATCCTTCGACAAAAATCCAATGGCTAATTGAGTTTTCGTTTTATCAAGATCAAAACCCAAGGTTTTTGCACGAGCGCAATTTATGGAAAAAATATTCCCTCGTGTCTTCGTTTGCTCCCTGGCAGCGTTGTTGCATCTCGTTGAATTTTTCTGTCAGTGATTTCTCGTGTGTAAGTGTGATTGCAAAAGCTTCTCGGAACGTCTTCCAGTCCTCGATTTCTTGCAGGTTCGCTAAGTACCAATTTTTGGCCGCTTTTTCTAAATGGCTACGCGCTGTTTCGAATTCTACGACTGCTGTCCACTAATGTAGCGTTACCGTCGACTCTAGATGCTTTAGCCATGCCTTTGCACTACTAGCGCTTGGCAACCCATCAACATTTTTAATATTGTGGGAAAGGTCTGGTAGATCATTATAATGTTGAGTTCGCTGATTTTCTTGAGCAGCTTGTACTAGAGCTGCGTTTTGATTAAACAGTCCGGTCATCGCAGCCATGAGCTGTGGCATCTCAGACAGTGGTTGTGGTTGTTCTTGGTTCTTAATGGAAGGGGGAACTGGTAATCCGGAAATCGGATCACTCCATCTGGAAAAACAATCCTACCATCGGGTAACTGGACGGTCCCATCATTTAATCTCACAGTTCCCAAAGGTAATTCTCCAGCTAAATCCATAAGCGAACTGGCGGCGTCTCTCTCGTTCGTCATTTTGGACTTCGCGTTATACTCGCAGAACACAACTATACTAGTTCAAAGTGTCGCCAGGTAAGGAGCTGCGCACTTGCACTTCCAATTCTTTGTCTGGACTCGTTCTCAAACGACACAAACGAACACGGTAGCCATCTTCTTTTCACAATGCTCCTGATTTTATTTTCAGGCTGTTAACTCCGCAAACACGAATTGTTCACTCGCGAATCCCTTTTAATTTTTTCACGACTTACCAGGATCTCAATCATCTCACTTCTGTGTAAACAAACGACCCAACGGTCCGGGCTGAACGCAGAATTAACATTTAATGTCACGAAGTACTAGGAACACCGCGAGGGCTGAATTCTACGCCACGATAGGCCCAAGTTTCAAAATACGTTCGCTACGAATTCTCTGGCCAGCCTGACTCTCTTCCGCGATCATAACTACGCTTCGATACGAAACGACTGCCAACTAACACGCTAGTAAAATATAAATGGATTATTCAAAAACATAAACTTACTATCACCACGTTACCGTTTACTCGGAATTTTGCAAAATTAATTTTGAATCTGCTTAACCTGTAAAATGCTAGCAATTTTGCAGGCTAAAGTTCAATCATGGTTCTTTAGAATTTCCCCACCGAAATTCTATTTTTATTTAGTCCCGTCAATTTCGAATTTAAACATGAGCTGCCTTTATTAAGTAGCCTATTTGAGTAGAAGAATGAATTTAAATTACATTTTTTTTTAAATTGCAATCGGAATTTAAATTTTATTTTCAATATTTTCAATCTAAGATTAAAGATCCATCGTTTCTTCCAAAATCAGCGGTATCTCTCACAAAAGATGATACTTCATCTATCTACCGCTCAAGAGTTTTAACGAGCAATGTCAACTCTTAAAACATCCCACCAATATTGGTGGTTAAACTTCAACAGCAATCTACTTGCGTTAAACTTTTTGGAAACTGCAGAAAAAAGCATGGAGTCACAACCAGAATGATTGCACGGAGTGAGGACGTTCCTCAGTATGTAAGAGAATCGCTGACTAAAAATAATCGGCTTATTTATAGTGCTGCTATGCAACTAAGAAGAAGCAAGAAATTAAGGTACCTTGATACGTCAGGTGGTCAGATTTTTTGCCGTAAAAAGGGTGGTTCGCCCAGAATTTTTTCGGCCAACATCAACGACCTTGATGCCCTCCATTAAGACGTCTTCAGCATTGCCCTGCATCATGTGGCCCTTGCGGCTTATAAGCTACTTGATTTTTATATTTTTTTGGCAATCTTTCTTCCATTTTTCTATTTTCTCTAATTTTGAGAGTATAGGTTTG
>CAKNWW010000161.1:0-11745 GCA_932074435.1 Andricus kollari
GGCCCGTGCCACCCCAAGAAAAAATTGTGTTATCAACAGTTGATGGTGAGGTCTTTGCAATATTGACCAGTGATGATAAATTTGCTGGAATATATAAATATAATCACCGCGTCCAATCTAAAGCACGGGCAAAAATAAACATGGAGAGCGGTGTGATTGCCCCATTGACCCCAGCTGAAATTGAAAAAGTTCCAGTAGGCCACAATCGGCTAATCAAAAACCATTATAGAGTAGAGCATGTTAACCACAGTGATGGGTAAGTTACTAGTTGTCGTCACTTTTGTTTCTTAAGTCCCATTTTAGTCACTCTTTTAAGATGAAGTCACTATTGTTCATTTTTTAAATGAAAACATCACTTTAGTGCTTCTTTCGTTGAATTAAAACAGGGAATCCAAGGATTTGTGAAAGAATTTGAAACTAACCTTGAATTCCTATGGATTTTAGCAGATTTTTTTTTATTATTCTACTCACACTCATTAAACTGGACTCAATGGAATCTTTTAGGATTTTAAAAATTTCGTTCTTTTTTCGTGAATTACTCTTTAATTAATTTTGATTTCGTATGAACTAATTTTCCGGTCAGATCTCCTTCTGCTGCCGAGCCTCGTCTTCCTGCCACCTTCAGGTCTCGCACTGAGTTTCCTTTTTCTAATGTACTTGGATATGGACTTGATCAACTTCAATTTATTCGTCTTTCTTACAAAGGAAATCCGCACCGACTGTTCGAACTTCGACGATACACTTTTCCTGCGGATAAACCAATAAAAATACTTGCCGAATCGCATCGCTTTAGACCCATTCCAATCCAAGAACAAATTGTATTATCAGCAGTAGGTGGTGATGTCTTTGCGATATTCGAGAGTAATAATGTTCTTGCTGGAATATATGCACATGGTCCTCGCGCTCGTAGTGAAAGACGGGCAAAAATAAACATGGAAAGCGGCACTATTACCTCCTTGACCCCAGATGAAATTAGGGAAATTCCAGTAGGTCCTAAGCGCCTAATCAAATTTTATTATGAAGTATACCTTGTAAACCAAAATCCTTCACACGATTAAAAAATATGAGCAACTAAAATATCAAATTGTTCATAATCTGAAGTTGCCTTGAAATTTTACAAGTAACTTATATTTACGAGATATAATAAAATGTAAATGTATAATCTTTCCCAAGACTTGAATCTTTCGGCAATGACCCAGCCTGTCCCTAACTATTAAAACAAGAAGTTCCGTTTCATTCACTTACGCAAATAATTTTTGAGAAATATTATTATATGTTTCTAATTATTTATCCTTCTCACTGCGGGAAAAATTTCATGGAACTATGCAATAAATCACGGAAAATATTGACCATGTTTTATGTTTGATCAGAAGGAATTGAAGAAGTAATTCATTTTGTCTTTCGGTTACACAAAAGTAAAATGAAACAGAGCCATCGTTTAACTCACATTTGTCATTTGAAAAATTTCTTACCTTCCGGTAAATTCTGTGTGTCTTTTTCAAATCCTAAATATAGTTACAATTAGTAAGTTATTTAAAACAAAAATAGGAAAAATCATATTTCTCAAAATGATATAAATTGTAGCTCAGTTGAACAATTGAATTAATCAAGCATTTTTGAAGATCCAAAACCCAGACCAAAAACGACAGCCCGATATTTCTTTATTTTCTTATTAAGAGAGTATAATAATAGGGGAACAAATTCTTTTGAATTAAATCATTATAGATCCCATATTGAATTCAATATGAAACAATTCACATTCTTAAGATTTTCAGACAAAATATATTGCATTACAAAGAAATATTCCAATTTTCAACCAAAAAATATTTTTTACCAAAAGAGTTGAATTTTCAATTCAAAGACAAATTTTCAAGAACAAAAAAAAGTATTTTTTAACGAAAGGGTTGGATTAACAACCAAAAGTTGAATCCTCAACCATAAAAATGAATTTTGAACAAACAACATTAATTTTGTAACCAAATAGTAGAGTTTTTACCAAACTATATGAATTCTTAATCAAAAATATTTTAGCAGACCTTTAAACTAACAATTTTTGGATTTTCTTATTGCGTTCTATTAATTCAGTTCGTATTTAACCGAAGTAACAAAAAATTATGTAGTAGTGTTCTCGCATAGCACGACAGAAGTGAAATTTTGTCAGAATTCTCTGAATTCATGGAATTTACGGAATTAATGGAATTCATGGAATTCAAGGAATTCAAGAAGTTCACTGAATTTTTTGTCGCACAACATTCATTTTAATGCTATACTTAAAAATATTGTAAAATATCACAAAATATTTCCAAAATTGTCAACAAAGAATCTCGAAGATTTTCCGAAACATTTTTTTGGTTGTGTAGAATCTTTTTTAAGTGTTAGGAAAAATGCGAATCATTTAACAATATGTTCAGTGGTTTTTAAAATAATTTAACAATAATTTGAAAAGATTTTTAAAACAATTCAAATAAAATTTAAATTTTTGAAGGTTTTGAAATACGGTTATGAAGTTTTTCAAAATTTTGTAAAGCAAGATAACTCGAACATTTTTTTAATATTCCTTGGAATATTTAAAGTGACTATTTATTTTCAAATATTAATTTTAATGGCCTAGAACAAGTATCAGGTAAATATTCTAAAGGGAGGGGTAGGGTCTGGAGCGTAAAAAAAACAAACTTTTTTGGTGAATTTTTCCCAGAAATATGATTAAGGTAAATTTACTCAGATAATTTGTATATTATAAGGCATCTTTTGAAAAACATTCAGCTAATTTTTTATAATAAAATAGCAAGAAATAAGCCAATGACAGAGCATTTCCGACAGCGCCTTTTCAAAAAGATGATTTGCGGTGCCCACTGTATCTCATCGTAGAATTAACTTAAATGAAAAAAGTAGAAATATTTAGTTAAAATACATGTTTTGCCTCCCCCCAACGATGTGTATGAGTTTTTTTTTCATTTTTACATTTTCGGTTGTCATTTTAAGCAAAAATGTCGATTTTTTACGAAAAATTCCGCCATTTTGTAGCTGTACTTTTTTTGGTTTTTAGAAAAAAAAAAGAAAAAAGATCGTTGGGGGGAGCTATTTTATATGGAAAAAGTGTGTGCCAAATTTGAAAAGAATCGGTTCAGTAGTTTTTGAATGACAGTTGGCACGGACTTTTAAAGAAGTAGTTTCGAGAAAAATGGGTTTAAAGTTTTGAATATGCACGCTTCTTCTCTAAACTGCGTATATCCAAAAATATTTGAAAACAGAAGGAAAGATTTCCAAAATGCTATAAAAAAATCTAAAAGATTTTCCCATTTTTCTCAAATTTGGAGAATTTTTATTAAGTTTTAGGTAAAATTCGAATCATTTTAAATGTATTTATAAGTTCTTAAAACTTTAATAATAAATTTTATTAAAAATGTAGATTAATTAATTTCAATAGGATATTTCAATAGATTATGAAATATTACGAAAGATTTTTAAAATTGTTAAAAATAAATCCAGAAGATTTGAAGACATTTTCAAGAATAATTCGAGTCATTTTAAGAGATATTCAAGAAACTTCGAGGTTTGTAAGAGATTACAAATATTTTACAACGTTGAAAGTATGTTCAAATTATTGCTAAGTTTTTTCAAACTTTGGGAAGCCCTAAATGTAAAGTAAGAAAAAAATTCTTAGAAATTTCTTGGATACACTTTCGACATACCTGAAATCTTGAAATGTCTTTTCGCATAATTTGCCTGAAATCCGTTCTGGTCTTGACTAAATAATCATTTTTGGTTGAACATTTAACTGCTTTCTAATCAAAATTCAAATCATTTCTGGTTGAACATTATTCAATTGTTTGGAAAATATTTAATTATCTCTTGTGAAAAATATAACTGTTGGAAAATTAGCCTTTTCTGGTTGGGGATATTCACTGTGTTGCTGAAAATTTGCTTTTTTTGGTGGATTCAACTGATTTTGATTTAAATTAAAATAAATATTTATTCGAAGTTTTCATTTTGAATTCGAAATTATTTTTACACCTGAAATCGAGAAACTACACGCGATTGATGACGCGAGTATATCTAAAAAAGTCGAGCAACGATATATCACAAAAGCGACACAATCATTGTTGAAAACTTGATTGACTTTTTATTACTCGGAGTTTTTTTATGTCATAAATTTGTTTAATTAAATCTCCAACCAAATCCTTTTATTAAAAAAATCATAGAAAAATTTCAGTGAATTTGAAAATATTCTCCAGCCAAATAATGTACGCAATGCGAAAAATATCACATCCCAACTTTAAGATCCAGAAAATTCAGTTTTGATCGTGGAGCAATCGGCTTTTTTATTCGATAGGGGAAATATTTATAATTCAGAATGCACCAGCCAGTCATGCACCCGCCATTCTTTTTCGGAAACAGAAAAAAGTTCTGTTTTATTTCCTCGCAAGATTATTGATTGAATGCACTTATTATAAGCTTATAATGATTTGCTTATAATAATCTTCTGTGTCACAAGGTCCCAAAAAATTATCATCCCTTTCGTGCATGTGGAACCCAACCCAAATCAATCACTAAAGATTACAAGTTGACTTTATATACAAGGCTATTCACATGCGGGTGTTCACTTCGCCTGATTTTTATTTTCTAATTAGACAAACAAAACTTATCTGCGAAATTAATAATAACAATGTTTTATATACTAAGAGTTTCACAAAAATTTGATGTGACTTAAATAAATTATTAAATTAATCATTCGAGTTAGTGAAACGTAGTTCGAAAACTTCTTAATTTTTAAATTTAATATTTTTATGGATGGCAAGTATCTTAACGTATCTATAAATCCTAATTGTATCCACCAATTTTTACAACGTTGTATTTGCTGCTTCGTAGAAGATAAGCCATATTATTTTTGAAAATGTATATAGCTTCTAGATCCAACTGTAAATGAGTTATAGCTCTGATTGCGAAAAATGAAGACCGCTTATACTGTGTTCTTTATCTTGACGGTGATTCTTTGTTCTAGAGGTAAATATAATACTATACTATATCTATAATTTGAAAACGTTTTTAAACTTTCCGCAAATAAAAATTTCTGCGTCCCAATGTGCATTCTATCATAATTGCTATTATTCTTTTGTAGATTATTATTAGTAAAGCAAAAAGTACTTTTTTCAACAAAAATTAATCGTCTGTTTCTTGTTGCAGAGTCAAGTTTACAGTTTGAATGTTTGCCTAATGGTGCCCCTATTCCTGGTGTTCCTCAAGGCCGTGCATACAGTTCTCGTCATCCTGCAGACCTCATTCTGCGCTCAGGTCTTATTCTCCTGCCAGCCATATGGATCCACCTGCCCGGCTTCCTTCGTCTGATCAACGGGGAAATGGACTTGACCAGCTTCAATTTATTCGGCTTACACCCATTAAAAATCTGCACCCGCAATTCGAATTTCTAAGATATACTTTCCCTAAAGACATACGAACTAAACTATGCACAAAACCTAATGTCTATAGGCCCGTGCCACCCGAAGAACAAATTGTATTATCAACTTTCGATGGTGACGTCTTTGCAATATTGACGAGTGATAATACACTTGCTGGAATACATAAGTATAATCCCCGCACCAAGTCTAAAGGGCGGGCAAAAATAAACATGGAGAGCGTTATGATGACCCTATTGACCCCAGGTGAAATTGAGGAAGTTCCAGTAGGCTATCATCGTCCAATCAAAAATCATTTTAGTGTGACGCATGTTAACCACAGTAATGGGTTAGTTACTAGTTATCGCCACTTTTTTCCCAAGTCCCATTGTAGTCACTCTTTTAAGATGAAGTCATTATAGTCTATTTTTTAAATAAAAACATCACTTTAGTGCTTCTTTCGTTAAATTAAAACAGAAAGTCCAAGTACTTCTGAAATACTTTTAAACTAACTTTGAAATCTTATATATTTTATCAGATTCTTATTCAACAATTCTCTTTGTTCTATTTACGTGCATTATTCTTAAATTAATTTTGATTTCGTATGACCTGATTTTCCGGTCAGATCTCCTTCTCCTAGCGAGCCTCGTCTTCCTGCCAGCTCCAGTTCGCACACTGCGGTTCTTTTTTCTAACGTACTTGGATATGGACTTGAACACCTTCAATTTATTCGGCTTTGTTACAAAGAAAATCCGCACCGGCTATTCGAACTTCGAAGATACACTTTTCCTGCGGACAAACCTATTAAAATCATTGCAGGACATAATCTCTTTAGGTCCATACCAATCCAAGAACAAATTGTATTATCAACATGCGGTGGTGATGTCTTTGCAACATTGGAGAGTGATAATGTTCTTGCGGGTATATATGCACATAGTCCTCGCGCTCGGTGTGAAAGACGGGCAAAAATAAACATGGAAAGAGGCACGATTACCTCCTTGACCCCAGATAATATCAAATATTATCAAAATGTTTATAATCCCAAGTCGCCTTAAAATCTTACACGTAACTTATACTTACGGAACATAATAAAATGGTAAAGTATAATTGTTTCCAAGGCTTGAATCTTTGGGAAATAACCCATTTTCGGTTCTATCACTGTCTCGTTTCTTTAATAAATAATTATCTAAAGTAGTAAAGTTTTTAAAATAAACATTGGTATTACATATCTTTAATGAACTTCTCAAACGTTCGGATAGAACTTGTATTTACGGTAAAGTAAATTTTAAACCAAGCTTATTGTAAGTATCAATCCATTTTCTTTACTAGTACTATTATATGTCTCGTAAATGGATTCAGTAAGAATGTCATTAACTAAATGAAGAGTATAATTATAATTTAACAATTTTGTTTTCAGTTGATTTTAATTTTCTTTCATATATTGAATGTGACCGAATGTAACACATCTGTCAACTAAAACTTATACCATAACAAGTTTATGACAAAATAAATTATGTGAATTATAACTAAGATACCTTATAGATCAAAGAGAGCAATTCTGGTGGCTATTAACAATCCAGTTTTATTCTTTTTTGTTAAGTTATGATTTGGACTAAGTTTTTCTTCATTGCAATCTAAAGCAAGATCTAGTGGAATGCTGTCAAACATCGACACAAGATCTAAGAAAATAACATATTGAATTAAATATGAAACACTTCACATTCTTGAGATTTCCGATAAAAATATATTGCATTACAACAGAATAGTCAAATTTTCCACCAAAATATATTTTCTACCAAAAGAGTTCAATTTTAAATGCAAAGAAAAATTTTTAGGAACAGAAAAAAGTATTGTATATAATCCTGTTGCTGGTGTTCCTCGTGGTAGCCTGTCTTCTTCTTCTCCGTCTTCCACTCCTGACAAATAACATTCTCCTGCCAGGTTGCTTCCTCTTGCCAGGTGCATGGCTCCACCTACCAGGCTTCCTTCTTCTGGCGGATCTGTATATGAACTTGACCAACTTCAGCTCATTCTGCTTACGATGCGAAAAAAATCACCTCTCAACTTTGAGCTTCACGAAATTCAATTTGGATTATGAAGCAATGGGAATTTTTTATTTGATAGTTGAAATATTCATTATTCAGAATCAATAAAAACCAGATATTTGTTTTTTTTTGGTCCATGTCATCATCACGTCATTCAATCAGTTACATAAATGTGAAACTGAAAAATAATCACAGACCTTTTTTTTATCAATTATTATAGGTTTATAGTGATCTACCTATAATAAATTGTCTATGTCACAAGGTCCCTAAAATGTATCATCCCTTTCGTGCATGTGGAACCCAACATAAATGGATCTCAAAAGTTTAGAATTTTATTTCTGATACTAGGCTATTCGAATGCGCGCGTTCACGCAGTCTGATTTTTATTTTCTATTAATATGAATATAAGTTAATTGTAAAATTGATATTAACAATCTTTTATATACTGATCGTTCTAAAAAAGTTTAGAACTAGTTAAATCATTTATTAAATCATTCATTCTAGTTAGTAAATTATGTTTGAAGAAAAATCTTATTTTGGTAATTTTAATATTTTTATGGATGCCAAGTTACTTAACCTATCTATATATCTTAACTGTCTCCACAAATTTTTACAGATTTTTATTTGCTGATCCGGTGAAGATAAGCCTTGTATTATAGGCAGGAAAAATGTATTTAATTATACGTTCCATGATTGCCATATCATTTTTGAAAATCAATATAGAATGTAGGTTTTTATTCAAATCTTATCCCTTTAGGGATTAGAAAAATAAAACTAAAGGCGATAATAATACTCCCAAAGCTAGGTAGTTTATTTCCCCTGCCAGTTCTCCTCCTGCCAGAACTGAATCTCCGCTCAGGTCTCTTTCTCCTGCCGAACCTTCTCAACATGCCACCCCAAGAACAAATTGTATTGTCAGAATTTGATGGTGACGTCCTTGCAATATTGACTAATAATAATAATACACTTGCTGGCATATATAAATATAATCCCGCATCAAATGTAAAGGACGGGCGAAAATAAACATAGAGACCGGTATGATTGCCCCATTGACCCCAGCTGAAATTGAGGAAGTTCCAGTAGGCCACAATCGCCCAATCCTGTACCATTTTACAGTAGATTTTCTTTCTTTAAATTTAGGCAGGTTTTTATTCATTAATTCTATTCACTCCCATTTAACTGAACACAATGGAATTTTTTTGGATTCAAAGAATTTTGTTTTATTTACTTTAATTATTTAAGCATTTTAATTTCGTATGACCTAATTTTTCGTTCAGATCTCCTTCTCTTGCTCAGCCTCGTACTCCTGCCAGATGCAGGTCTCGCCCTACGCTTCCGTTTTCTAAAGTACTTGGATATGGACTGGACAACCTTCAATTTATTCGACTAAAATTCGAATGAAAATACTTGCAAGACAGAATCTCTATAGGCCTATACCAATCCAAGAACAAATTGTATCATCAACATGCGGTCGTGATGTTTTTCCAATATTGGAGAGTGATAATGTTCTTACTGGAATATATGCACATAGTCCTCGCACTTGTGGTGAAAGACAGGCAAAAATAAACATGGAAAGCGGAAAAATTACTCCCTTGACCGCAGATGAAATTAGGGAAATTCCAGTGGGCCCTAATCGCCTAATCAAAGTTCAATATGCTGTAGGGCTTGTAAACCAAAATCCTCCACATAATTACAGAAAATAAGAAACTAAAATATCAAATTGTTTATAATCTGAAGTCGCCTTTTACAAGTAACTTATATTTAAGAAAGAATTTTTAGTCAAGCGATAGTAAAGAATTTTATTATGAGCCGTCAATGTGCGCTCAATGTAACAATTAAATCATTCAAATCTTTTTTAGAACGAAAGATCGTACCAAAACAATTCTAAGATTGAAAAACAAAAATACGAGACAAAATGGAGTTAAGGTGTCTCTTCAAATTGAAAAGACTTTAATTGCGTAAAAAAAACTGCATTATTTGAAAAGAAAGGGCCACTATTTTTAATTAAGGTGAGAAAAGGAATTATTTGTGTTTTCGAAATGCTGTGAATTGCCTTACACATCCACAGCTTACACGGAGAGCTCTTCTCGTTCTTATCCCATTGCTTGCTCATCGCTTTCCAGTGTCGTACTTGTCTGTTGCTTAGATGTTCTAATAGTGACATTTTTAATAATCAACGTTTGTATACATTGCTATTGAAACTTCACAAAATGTCTCAACACACGCTAAAGCCCAATGCTTCATCATTTTCAAGTGATGTCTGCGCTTATGACAGATATAAACAGCCTTCCACACCTGATTCTACTATTATCAGTTGCCCCGGCTGTGGAAATAAACATCAGGAGGCATGTACTGTCACATTGGAAACTTTAATTGATGGCTGATTTGCCAGACGTTGTGGTTCTAGAAAAGTTCGCCTGTTAATTTAGAGGGCAGACATAATGAATGACATAAGAAATGGTAAGCAATAAAGTTCCAGTATAATCAGACCAGCAAAAATTGTATTTCAGTCGACAGATGTGGCTCGGGAAATGCTTCGTGCCTTCATCTCCAAAAAAGAAACAATCTGTAGCTCTGAATTTAATACACCTGAATACTTATAAAGGATTTATTTCTAGTTAAAAATAGAATTGATAAATTTTCCGATAAAAAATTAATTTTAAACAAAAAAAAAAGAATTATCAACAAGAAAGTTCCATGTAGAGTATAAATGCTATTTTGCCGACAAGGTTAATTAATTAATTTCTAATGTTAACTTTTGTCGATTACTTGACAAAGAGGTGACTGATAAAAAAAATGAATTTTTAATAAAGTAGATAAACTTTTAATTGGGTATTTAAATTTTGAACAAAGTAGGATCAGTTTTTAAACAAATACATACAATTTAAAGAAAAAATGAATTTTCCATTTAAGAAATTACCATTCTAGCGAAAAGGACGAATTTTCAACCAAAATTCCATGAAGTCAGTCAATTCAGTGAATTATAAAATATTGCGAATTCCTTGGTTTCCATGAATTCCTTGAACTCCTTGATTTCCATGAATTCCTTGAATTTCACGAATTACGTGCATTCCAAGAATTTTGTGAATTCCATGAATTCAATCAATTCAGTAAATTGAATTCACGTAATTCATGGAAATCATGGAATTTATGCAATTCAAGGAATTCATGAAATTCGCGAGTTTCATCGAATTGATAAAATTCATACAATTCACGGACTTCATGGATTTTAAGGAATTCGTGGGATTCAAGGTATTCATGGAATCTATGGAATTGACGTATTCATGGAATTCATATAATTAATGGAATTCAATGAATTCGTGAAAATCGTGGAACTCATGAAACTCATCGAATTCATGGAACTCGTGGAATTCGCGGAATTCAAGGATTTCATAGATTTCAAGGAATTCTTGTAAGGCGAAGAATGCATGGAATTAAAGGAATTCATGGAATTCATTGAATGCCTGAATTTTAAAGAATTGGAATGCTGATAGTATTTTTAAAAAATGTATGCAGATTTAAAAAGATTTTAAAGCAGATAATTCGAAATTGTTCTCCCTATCGTTTCGAGGATTCGGGGTATCTAATGGTCGACCTACGCATTTGAATCTATTCGAACAAGCGCCTCTAAAGAATGAAGTCCTATCTTCTTTGAATCCCAAAAGGAATAAACTATATATTCTTGAAAATGAAATATAAAGTATTCAGTAATCCGGTCAAATCAAAAAAGTATCACAGAGTTGAATTCAAAGTGCCAATTACAAATTAGGTGAAATTTTCGAAGACAAAGTCGACATCAAAGCGAAATGATTCAAGCAACTTTTCAAGATGAGGGATTAATTACGTAGGTATCTTTCGCAGATTCTAAAGTTGTTATGGCACGCCTATGGTCACGCCTATCCTGAAAGGATAATGAATTATGAATCACTTTCGAAGTTTTGAAGATATTAAGAATATTTTGAAACTTTGAGAAAATGTATCAATTATTGCTAAGTTTTTCCAAGCTTCAAAAAGTCCTTAATGTAGGATGAAAAAGTTCTTAGAGATTTTATAGACACATTTTTGACATATCTGATATGTTCAAAAGTCTGTCGTTGTAGATCCTCCCCCAGCTTGTACAAAATGTCAAAATTAAATATCAGATGGCGATTATATCCATGGCCAGCACGAGCTTAAATTAGAAATGAGTTAAGAAGCGAGTTTATATAACTCAATGTGTGCTGAACGAGTGTGAACTTAGTATCTTTATTTTTGATTGAGGAGAGCGAACTGACAAACAGTTTATCTATGTAATTTATTTTGTGTGA
>CAKNWW010000164.1:0-15690 GCA_932074435.1 Andricus kollari
ATCTCTCACCATCAGGCACTCACATAATCCAAAACACGATCAATCCGAAAGGTATAAAATCAAAGAAGAGATCAGCTCTCACAATAACACTACACGAAATGGAACAGCCACTTTTGTTATCACGAAAATCTGGAACTCCAAACAATTCACACTGAATACGAAAAACAGAACTGCTCCCACTGAGTCCGCAAGCTCGACCCAGGAGAGTTCAACAATTAGCAACAAACTCTGACCCTGCATTACCACTCTAGTCAACCGCGTATGTTTACAAAACCCAAATTTTGTAAACATACCCGCTCGAACAATGAGCCTGCCGCTGGTACAATAAACTCCATACCACTCGAAGAGAATGAAAAACAATCTTTGTGAAGTATTTAAACAATACATCGAATCTGAAACAAATTTATATTACAGACATTATTCCACTCGAACATACCACCCGCCTTCATCCGTAGGACGAAAAAATAACATATCGATACATATGCTCATTCCAAAACTGAGACATGAAATGACATTCCAACACGAAGGCACGAAGAGGCATTCTCCCATCATTGCATTCGAATTTTTAATTCTAGCAGCCATGAAAACTTACGTAGTACAAGAAAGAACTAGCGATTCAACCCACCCAGCAAACCAGCAACAGCTCATGATGATGGTGGTGATAGAGGGCAGAGGCGCACTACGTGACGAGGCAAGGTGGTAGTTTTCATATTAATCGTTACGATTTGAAGTAAACCATCGGCACCTGGGTGCACCTGAATTACTCGTCCTAATGGCTGGTCCTAACGAGCTGGCCCACTGAGAAGTTTTCGCTGAAGCAGCTGAAAACGTGACGGACGGTTTTCAGGCACTTCGGGAACCCCTACATCAGGAAGAAGACCCAGAGAGCCTTCAACCAGGAAGAGAGCTGGAGTCAGTACAGAAAAGTCATCCACTTCGCGTGTGAGAGGATACAAGGGGTGAGAGTTTAGACAGGCCTCAATTTCTACTACCACTGTGGAAAGTTCCTCAAATGTGAGATTGTGGTTTCCTAACATCAGTTTCAAGTGATGCTTTGCAGATTTCAATCCGGCCTCCCACCATCCACCGCAATGAGGCGTGTTTGGTGGCGTGAATGTGCAATAGGTCCCTTCAATGGCAAGTACCGTAGCAACTTCACCATAAAATGCGGAGGCGGCATCAAACATTTCTCGAAGCTCTCATGCAGCTCCATGGAAGGTGGTACCGTTGTCACTGTAGAGACGCTGACAAATACCTCGTCGACCGGCAAATCTACGATAAGTTGCCAGAAATGATGCCGTGGTTAAATCACTCACGACCTCGAGATGAATTGCACGAGTGGCAAAGCATACAGACAGAGCGATATGCCTCTTGTATGAGCGGTACTCCCGGCCCTTAGTTGTACGTACTTTAATCGATCCTCAGGGAGATCGCCCATTAATTGCGAAGCTAGGTGGGGTTTCACAGGTTGACAAATTACACAATTTCTTATTTCAGACTTAACTAAGCGTGATCCACCTAAAATCCATGCATGTCGGAGTAACAAACGTGGTGTCAGAGTTGTTCCACCATGAAGAGAGGAAAGACGCGCATGGTGAACGAAAAGACGACTGAGAGCCGAAGAATAAGGTAGAATTGGAAGGTGCTTGATTTTGCGAGAAAGGTTAGCGTATGATAAGCGACCTCCAACTCGCAACACTCCGTCTTCCTTTCCCACAAAGGGATTTAATTTCCTAAGTGGATTTCTCTCAAGTAGAGGTCTCTTTGAATTTAACAACACGATTTCTGAATGGAAATGTTGTGCTTGGATCAAACGAATAACAGCGATACGAGCATCCGCAAGCTCTGATGATGTGAGAAAAGAAGCAGTGGCAAAGTCTCCGTTCTTCCGTTTGCGTAATCTTACGAGAGGACGTCGACAATACGCTACAACTCGGATCAGCCGAGTAAGACCTGAAGACCGCGTCAGTATTTCTGGCTCAATGTATTGGTCTTGAATTTGTAGTACTTGCCGAACGTCGGCTGTTTTGCCCACTCTTCTGTAGAAAGAGTGAGCCATTTGGGACCATGCCACCAGACTTTAGATTGCTCAAGATCGGAAGGGTTCACTCTGCGAGATGCCAGGTCAGCTGGGCTCCTTTTAGCCGGTACATATTTCTATTCAGCTGAGGGCAGCTCGGTTTGAATAAAGAGATCGCCATACACAGGTACAGTTTTGAAGTAAGAGAAGCCACTCAGGTGACAGATTAATTTCACAAGGAGAGCGGCATCACTTAATTCGAGATTTGGGATGATCGTGGTTTTTACAAGGCTAACTTCAGTTTTCGTTATTAAGAGTGAGACCTCATGAGGACCTTCGTCGCTTGGAAGTCTGAGGCATACAGAAGCAGCGTACGCACGAGAAGAGGCATCGGCGAACCCGTGAATTTGACCTTCAGAATCTGGAGATCTTCCTAATCAGCGGTAGATAGAAAGAGTTAAAATTGATGCAATTGAATTGCTATAAGGATATATCCGAATTTTGTGAAACATTTTTACTATATCGGCGGTAAAGACGTATCGATACTTTCACCAGTTTAAAAGTATTAGGGAGATGTCACTTTGAAGAGCAAGACATGTCATGAGAATTTCATTCAGGCAGTGCTGTTCAGAAGCTTGTCGAGATGCGTCGAAAACCACAGGAAAAGTAAACTAAGTGGGGTCGGAGAGGACTTTAGGATGATGCGGAATGTACCAAGCTCGCGGATCGTTTACTTGAGATCCTGGAATTGTCTCCATGTGCCCAAATTCTTCATCAACTTTCATGAAATCTCGTTAAGCTTCCGCAAGCTTAGGATCTTCAGAAAAGCTACGGCAGATATTAGAAAGAGAACCTAAGGCTAACCGCCGAGTTTGTATGGAAGAAAGCGTGGGTTGCGATTTTAAAGGGAGGTGAAGCGTATACCGTCCATCCAAGGTTCGAAAATGCTTATCGGAAAAAGGATGTTCACAAGCTTCATCCTCTTGCTTCATTTTCATTCTCCACAGCCCAAAAACGTTGAAGTGCTTCTTCCAAGTTATCTTCAGAGGCGCAATGCATGACTGTACGTGATGTTGAAGCAGTTGGTGCTACTCGCCGTGGCGTATCCGAATATAACGATCCCGAAACGAACCAACCTCACGCTGTATTTTGAGCAATGAATGTATATGGTGGGACGCGGCGTAAGTCTGAACGCAAAACTTGAGCATAGATATCAGCCCCTAAAATGATATCAATCGAGCCATGTCTCAACAAATGAGGATCTGCTAAATTAACATCTTTCATTTTTGATATTTTGACTATTAAATTTTATGAAGAAAAATTTTCTGAGGACAAAATTTCTGTCGATAATTTCAAAAGCGCTATAAGTTTCAGTAACAACAATAGCATTACAAATTTCGAAAGTAAATTTTCTAAGGAAAAAATTTGTATCCAAAATCGCAAAACCGCAATAAGTTTTAGTAACAATAATAGCATGAAGCATGTCGATAGTAAATTTTCTGAAGAATAATTTTCTGAGGAAAAAATTGTTGTCAAAAATGGCAAAAGCGCTATAAGTTTCAGTAACAACAATAGCATTAAAAACGTCTATAGTAAATTTTCTAAGGACCAAATTTTTGTCCAAAATTGCAAGAGCGCCATAACTTTCAGTAGAAACAATAGAATTTAAAGTGCCGATATTAAATTTTCTGAAGAAAAATTTGACGAGGAAAAAATTTTTCTCCAAAATCGCCAAAGCGCTATAAGTTTCAGTAACAACAATAGCATTGCAAATTTTGATAGTAAATTTTGTGAAGAAAAATTTCACGAGGAAAAAATTTTTATGAAAAATTGCAAGAGCGCTATAGGCTTTAATAGCAACAATAGCATTAAAAATTTCGGTTGTAAATTTTCTGAAGAAAAATTTTCTGGGGCACAAATTTTTGTCAAAAATTGCAAAAGTACTACAATTTTCCGTAACAACAATACCATTAAAAATTTAGATAGTAGCTTTGTGAGGAAAAAATTTTTGTCCAAAATCGCAAAAGCGCTATAAGTTTTAATAACAACAATAGCATTAAAAAATGTCGATAGAAAATATTCTGAAGACAAATTTTCTGAGAAAAAAATTGTCTTCAAAAATAGTGAAAGCGCTATAAGTTTCAGTAACAACAATAGCATTAAATTGTTTAGTTGAAGATTCATCGTTGTGAGTTGAGTATTTGGCGATTTGGTAAGCGGTTCAATTGTTTCTTTGAAATTCTAATTTTTTTTCTTGAAAATTTGACTATTTGGTTTGTTTGCTATGTTGAGGGGGGGGGGGGGGGTGTACTTTTTGGGGGAATTCTAATCTTTCACTTCATGAAAATCGAATCTTTCGTTCCTGAAAAATAAAATATAAATTTTCCATGTATTCAGTCTATTTTTGCGCGACCTTTTTTAAATTATTTTTCAGTACACGAACAATATAATTTATTTCCATAAAAAAGGATCAGCCGTTTCAATGATTTCGTTGAAAATTCATGTATTTTTTTCAAAAATCGTCTTTCTTGGTAGAAAATTAATGTTCTTGTTTGAAAATGTATCTTTTTGATTAAAAAGTCAACTATTATAGTCAGATATTCATCACTTTAGTAAAAAATTTATTACTTTGATTAATAATTTAACTATGTTTTTGATTTTTTTTTGTAGAAAATTAGGCTAATGAAAAAAAAAGTAATCATTCATGATGGTTCCTTTTCTGGTGGCAACATCTATGTTTGACTCAGTACATTAGAAAGGTACATCTTTTTCCCATTTCCAGTTGAAATTTCTTGACGTTAGGTTTACTACAAGCGGAGTCATTGCGCACGGTTTGTTTCGCACAAGTAAACTGACGACCAAAACCATTGTGAAGGAAATAGACCGTGCGAATGGCTGTATTGAGTCCGAAAACGACTACATTGAATAAGATGATTGTTTTTCCAAACAAACAAAAAATTTGTTATTATTCTTAGAAAGTTCTGTTTACTTTGGAACGCATCTTACATAAATCTAGTTTAAGTTGATTGATTTAGAAATGGATTTTCTTTAAATAAAGTGTTAATTGCATGTATGAAATCTTCGAAGTCAATGGCACGCCATTTGAAATATTTACCTTATAGGGTTACAGTAATCAGTTGGGTGTTTTTCGTAAAAATATATTCATTTTATTTATTCTAAATAAGATTCGTTTATCCTTTAGTTATAGCGTGTGGATGTTATGGATCGCCTAATATTATCATTATACGTGCCTCGGTGAAGATAATATTTTATTTCTGAAGCTTCAAAAAAAAATTTGTTTGCCAAGATAAATAAATTTTCTAGAAACTTTAACGACAAAATTGCGAACGGAGAACATAAAAACGAAGCTTCGTATGAGTCACTTGTTTGTTCAGTACATGTAATTTTATGATTTTTCTAAAAAAAACATAGACTTGATAATTCACGCAAAATAGCAAATTAAATGATTTCCTCAAATCTTGAAACACCTTTATATTTAATACTGCTCCACAAGAGATTTTTTTTCCGATTTATTTTGGGATCCTTTGCTTGTAAAAAGACGCTGAGAAGAAATTGCTGATTATTCTCTCTAGTTATCACCTCAAGTGAAGAGCATCACAAAGTCATCATGTGAAGCCCCCGAATGGGGCACATGAGAGGGTGTCCACCGACCATAAAAACCTGGAATTCTCCATGAATTTTTTTTCAACCTCGAAAACCTGGAAATCTCCTTGGAATTTTTCACGATAACCTTTAATTAAATCTCTTCTTTTTTCTTTTAAAACAGTTATTTTATTGAAATGCGAAAAGTAATTTAAAACTCTTAGTCTGTTATGAAAGAAACATCTCGTTTAGAAGAAATCTTGCGACTGAAAATTTTTTTATTTATTAAAATTATTATACCATTATGCCATTTCTCCTTCGGAGTAGGCATGATTCGCTCGGTGAGGAAAGGAGTAATGTGAGGGAGGGGGTATAGATTTTTTAGATTGATCTAGGATTCTCGTGTTATTTATTTAAATAACACGTTCGTTCCGCAACACTGTTCCGACCCAGGTTGCTGATCAATCTCTTTAGCGATCACCCCACGTGAAGAGCCTCACAAAATTGTTATGTGTGATTTTCCACTTGGGCCCATTAGTATCCAAGGTCTTTTGTTTCAGGCGTCATCCGCTCTACTGACACTCTTTTTACAAACTGTTTGTCGCGACACTTTTCTGTCCTGGCATACTTCTCTAGCTTCCTTCTCGTCATGCATTATTTCATGCAAGCTCTCGTGTTTCTATGGCTTCTTTTATCTCTTCGAATCAGGGTATCATTCACACATTTAAACAATATTTTCCGCGCGTCACCTCTGGGTACACTGCCATTTACTTTACCTTGATAAACTTGTTTCGTTGGTCGTTTATCTTTCATTCTCTCAACATGTCCGAACCATCTTAACTGACTTCTTTCCCATATGTCAACTAGTGTCTTTTCTGCACCACATTCTTTGAGGATTATCTCATTCACAGTCGGTATAAATGTAGTATTATGTATTGCCCTTTTAGCTTCACTTGATATATTTTTACATTTGATAATAGGCTGTGCTCTACCGATAACCTTCTTACTCTCATTTTTGCGCCTATCTAACTCCCAATCTATCTTTGCGTCACGCGTGAATAGGCTACCAAGATACACGTACGTATCAACATGTTCTATTCTCTCATCATTTAAGATCATATTGCATATTGTTTTCTAACTCTTTTCTTCAAACACCATAATTTTTGCTTTATTACCGTTAATTTTGAGGCCCATGCTCTTGATTCTTCTATGCAGTTTGTTCAACATTCTTTGTAAGTCTTCGAATGTTCCTGCCATAACAACCTTATCATTTGCGAATGCTAACCCACGTACCCTTACTGTTTCGAGATCCACACCGCCTCCTTTGCAGATGGCTCAAGGAATAATTGATCTTTCACTCATCACAGAATAAATAAAGAGATTTATAAGCATTTTTGGTAGACTTGCCGGTTATTTTATAGATTGCAGTGAATAAACTTTAATATTGTGAATATTTCTACAAATTTTTTATTTAGTCTCTACTAATATAAGATGTAAAAGTTTAGAGTTTTTTGTGATATTTAAGTGCAAATTATAAAAATTATTAGTTGAAAATTTCGATGTTAATTCAGTTTCAGAATTAGAATGAGCCATGGCCATATCATGGATTTTTCAAGGGTTTCACAAAGCTTTTAAAACTATGAACCGATTATAAGGATTTCAAAGATCTGAAAAAGGATACAATACACGAGATTTCAGAGAATTTTAAACATTTCGAAGATTTTGAACAATTTCAAAAGGTTCCAAAACATTTTAGAAGATTTGAAAAGATTTCAAAGATTTCACAAAGATTTCAAACATTTCCAAAGATTTTAAAACTTTAAAAAGATTTCAAAGATTTTAAAGAGTTTAAAAAGGAATTAAACCAGATTTCTGGGATTTCAAAATATTGTATACAGATTTACATTTTTGCAGTGATTTCAAATGAATTAAAAAGATTTGAAAAAGAATTAGCAAATATATAAAACAATCCTAATAGTTTCACAAATGTTTCAAAAGAATACAAGAATTCCTAAGATTTAAAAAAGGGTACTATACACCAGATTTCAAATATTTCTAAGAGTTTAAACGATTTCATGTATTTCAATGATTTCAAAGGAATATGAAAAATTTTACAAATATTTCAAAGAGGCTCATCTATTTCAAACGGTTTCAACAAGAAGATTTTAAAAGATTTCAGTGATTTCAAACTAACACGAAAGCTTTCACAAACAAAGGTTGAGGAAAGCTTTCACAAATATTACAAAGATTTCATGAAAATTTCAAAAGATTTCAAAAGATTTCACAGAGATTTCAGATTTTAAGGATTTCAAATATTTCAAATATTTTACAAAAATCTAAAAAGATTCCAAAAGATTTCACAGACATTTCAAGATGTTGTCAATTTCAAGGGTTGTCCAAAATATTTTTCTACGCTCAGCTGCATAAATATATATTTTCCTACACACACACACGTCTCAGAGTTACTTAAAAAATTGGCTGCATTTACATTTTTTATTCCTCAGACATATCAAGTTTTTTTAGCGTATTTTGATCAGTAAAAAGTCCTGAAATGTAGGGTAGGGTGGGGCGAGACGAGCATAGTTGACTTTTTAACGTCAGTATTTAAAATATTCTAATTCATTGCTAAAAGTAAGTCGTTATATATATTCTACAAATATTTTTAATTATAATTTTTCCAAGATAAAAGTAAATAAAAAAGTATATGCGGAATTAGAAACGAAAATAAAAAAGTAGTGCGCTTGGCTCATACCGCCCCATGCCAGGGGCGGGGTGAGCCAGGCACTGGGGTGGGATGGGCCACTTAATTAAATGACTTATTATATATTATTTATAAGTAAGAGTATTGTTGTTTTAAAATTTTTTCGGTAGTTTTTCCATCGTGGAACACAACAGGCAAGGTTTTACTTTGGTGCGGAATACGTATGAAATTTGTTTAAATCAATAAACATCGCAGAAAGTACAAATAATTATTTACACTTTTCACGATTTTCAAACAATAACGCACTGCTTACGGTCACATGATGGAAACTTATGTTTCAATCATTTTTTTCGTAAATTTTCACTTAACGAATACTTTGAAGATGATCCCCATTTAACGACATTTGTCTATTTAATAAAAAATGAACAAATATCACCAAATTGACTCAAGTATTTCTTTTCTGCAAATTGAATTTTTTTTACTGAAAGTGTAATTCTCCAATTTCGGGTTGTAAATATTTTTTAAAATATTTTTTATTTTTTTATAAAGAAGATTCATCATTATAGTTGAAAATTCATCACTCTGTTCGAAAATGTAACTATTTTTTTGGAAATTTGTTTTGTTCTTGTTGAAAACTATTTTTTTTACCGGAAAATATAAATATGCTAATTGAAAATTATATCATTTTATTTGAAAAATCATCCCTTGGGTTAAACATTTTGGTTTGAAGATTCATCGTTTTAATTGAAAATTCATCTCCTTGCTTGAAAAATGAGCTTTTGTTTGAAAATTCGTTTTTTCTTTGGCTGAAAATTAATTTTTGTAATCAAAATTTAACTATTCTAGTTGCAACTTTAACTATTCTGTTGTAAATTTGTTTTTTTTTTCTTTAAAATTAATTTTTTTCACTAAAAGTGTAATTCTTCAATGTTGGGTTGAAAAATTACATCTGTTAGTTGAAAACTCAACTTTTTTTGGTAGAAATTAATCTTAAGTTTTGAAAATTAATCTTTTTGTTATAAATTCAATGAGTCTAGTTGAAGACTCATAATCTTAGTTGAAAATTCAATTTTTTGGTTTCAAATGAAAATATTCCAATTGAAGATTCATCATTATAGTTGAAAATTCATCACTCAGTTTGAAAATGTAACTATTTGTTTGAAATTTGTTTGTGTTCTTGTTGACAATTATTTTTTTCACTGGAAAATGTAAATATTATAATTGAAAATTACATCATTTCAGTGTAAAAATCATCCCTTGGGTTAAACATTACATTTTTAACTGAAAATTAAACTATTCAATTGTTGGTTGACAATTTATGTTTTTAATTGAAAATTCATGTATTTTATTGAAAATTCATCTTCTTTGGTGGAAATCAATCTTCTTGGTAGAAAATTCATCTTTTTGACTAAAATTTAAACAACAGTCCTAACTTATAATATTTATATTTTAATATAAACTGAATTTTAAGTATAAGAAGATCAAATAAAACTTTGTTTGAATTATTACTTAAAGTCATGGACTTTCAAGACAAATTCAAGAAAAGATTATTATGTTTTTAGTATTATTTAATTATTTAATTAATCGATCTTGCTAATATATTTTTGAATATTTTTTAATATAATATGGCAAAGCTAACTAGAAAAAATAATGTAAAAAAACTGAAAATGTAATATGGAACACTGGGTCGTTTTAGGCTTTTAATGTCTTGTGCTTACTTTGTTGACAAGATTTTTCCAAACTATATAGAAAAATATAAATAAATGTATTGCTTGGTTTTTCAAAATATTTTTCAAGGTTAGCAGAAAGTAGTTCCGAAGTATTTCAAATGACAATTTTTAAAGCTGTAGCTATAAAAGAATATATATAAAAGCCCATAAAATGACTATTTGTAAAACATGTTTCTTTCAGTTTTTGATTCCTTCGACTTTTCAGTTTCTTTTGAGGTATTTTGATCAATAGATAACCCCTAGATGTCAAAAATATTTTTTTAAGCTCAGCTGCGCAAATATATATTTTATGATGCAAGCAAAAGTCTCTGATTTATTTAAAAAATTTACTGCATTTACATTTTTTATTCTTAAGGTATTTCATATTTTTTTGTAGCGAATTTTGATCAGCAAAAAGTCCTGAAATATATCATAAATATATCATAAATATATAATAATGGGTCTTTTGATTGTTCTAGGCTCCCGAAACAAAACAAAAAATTAGTGAGCATAAAAATTCGTAAAATAATCGTTTTCTCCGACACATTTTGATAACTTGCAAAACATAATATTTATTTATCTGCCTCTTGGTCAATATGTATAGAGTAGGTTTTTTTTCGATTATTGCTCTTGGACTATAAATCTTGTTTTCGTATTTTTTCGCATTCAAAAATATTTGTTCTTTTATTGTTATTTCAAATTTTAACAATAATTAAAAAAAAATACATTGAACATTCAAAAAAGATTTTTGCTATCAAAATATTTTATTATCGTATTTTTAATTGATAAATATGGTTTATTAAAAAATAATAATTTATAAAACTAAAATATTATTTTTAATTGTAATTAATAAATAAATTATAACCAATAATCAAAATTCTGAATTCAAATTATGAATTATAGTATATATATATGATACATTTCATAATTATAAAATTTTGATAAATAAAAATTAAATTCTCGTGGTGTTTCGTTTATTTCATTGGAAATATAAATCATTCTTTAATTAAATACTTGACTTACACCTGTCAAGCTGACAGCTCCTTGCTAGGTCAAGACTCAAGATCATCACTTGACTTGCTTGAAAAGTAAAAGTAAAAAGTAAAAGTAAACAGGACCTTGAGAATAGTGAATATTCTGGTGGCGACATATATACGTGACTTTTTTGGTTAAAAATTCTACTATTTGGTGAAAAATTTAATAAATTTTTAGAAAATGTGACAATTTTATTAAAAAGTAATACTTTTTGATCGAAAATTTAACTGTTTGGTTGAATATTCATCTTTATGGATAGGAAATCCATTCTTTCGGTTTGAAAATTCATCTTTTGTTAAACAATTCCGTCTTTTTTTGTTGTTGAAAATTCATGTTCCATGGCTGAAAGTTAATTTTTATTAATTAAAAACTCTATTATTACATTTGTGACCTATAATTCATATCTTTTGGCAAAACGAAAATCTACTATTTGGTTGAAAATTTAATTATTTTGTTGATAATGCAACTATTTTCTTACAAAGTCACCTTTTTGGTCGAAAATTCAACTGTTTTGTTAAAGGTTCATATTTTTCTTTTTTTTTTACATGTATCTTTTTTGTATTAAAATTCAATCATTTGGTTGATGATTTGTCTTCGCTGGTTGAAAATTCATCTAATTGGTTTAAAATTCAAGTTTCTTGCTACAGATTCGTCTGTTTTTCTTAAAATTTTAATTTTTTGGCTGAAAATGCAAATGCTTGTTCAAAAATTATTTTTTTTTTGCTGGAAAACTAAAATATTTGGTTGGAAATTCATCATCGTTGCAAATTTGATCTTTTCGGGTTTAAAAGTCAAATATTTTCTGAAACCTTCGACTTTTTATCTAGAAAATTCAACTTTTTTGTTAAAAATTTATCTTGTTTGGCTGAAAATATCACTATTTTGTTTAAAATGCAATGAAAATTCATGCTTTAGATTTTGGACGAGGTATTTTTTATTTTTCGTTTCACGTAAACATTGCAAACTACAGTTTAATAAATAGATTTTAAAACGAAAAATCGTGACATTGTACTTGGGGGCTTTTCGAAAAATACGAAACGTCTGTATTGTCAACATATCCCTACCTCGCCGGCCATCTGGCAGAGAGGTTGCTATAAAAGGCGAATCGAAGCGAAAGCAAATATTAACGTGGATTTGAAATATATACGGCAAATTTGAAGAAGAACGCGAAGTCAGGATGAAATCTATTATTCCAACGAGGTCACGCAATTTTTGGACTTATGTTCTTATGGCCCTCGTAATCTGCCAACTTGCACAAGTTGCTCCTCAGGAAACACCGAAGGTTATATGCGATGCAGACTTATTGGCCACTCTTACTAATGAGTGCAGATATGGCACCTATAATCTAGCAAAAGCTCTTGCCCTCTATGCAATGTGCTGCCATGCACCTGGTTGCACGAAATCGTACCGTACAGCCGTTTGCTTGTAAGTATCTTCCTGTTTAACCCTTCTTCAAAAACTGTTCATGAATAATACACCCCAAAATTGTCAGTTTTGGACAACACACGTCGAAAATGATTGTTCTCTCATAGTCATAGATAATCCCTTTAAAAAGTTATAATGGGAATTTAAACTCAAACATATATTTCATTTTTTTTAAGAACGTTCAGCGACCACTTTTTTACGTCCAATTTTCGAATGCAAGCGCTGATTGTCAAAATAAGAGATCTTAATTAGTCAATCATTCTACTTTTACTGAGTTAGCCTACACTGGTGCAAGAATATGTGAAATATTTTTTCTTTAACTGTTACAGGTAACCTCAGCGGCGACTCTCTTCTTTGGATTACCCTGGCTAGACAAGGCAAGCCCCCGGAAATGAAATTTATACCCAGTGAACACGGATGGTGCACTTTTCGTTACAGAAACTAATTTATATGTTTCTCAATAGTATAAAGTACATCAAGATGTATAATTTACGTATTGAACTGTACCAAAAATAAATATAATTCAACCATATGGATGTACTTCGTTGAAATTGACGTCCGATATCAAAGTAGAATAATTAGGACAGCTCTTTCAGTCATAAACACTATGATTCATTGACTATTAATTTTCAGGAGGAATCAAATAATGAACGCTTATATTTTAAATATAATTCATTTTAGCTTTAAAGGGACCATTTCTTGTAAAAATTAATTATTTGGTTAAGTACAAGAACAAGTGCATTTATTTCCATAAGAAAGGATTAGCCGTTTCAAGGATTTCGTTGAAAATTCATGTATTTTGTTCAAAAATCGTCTTTCTTGGTAGAAAATTAATCTTCTTGTTTGAAAATTTATCTTTTTGATTGAAAATTTAAGTATTCCAATTTAATATTCATAACTTTACTTGTAAATTTTGTTTGTTTGTTGAAAAGTCAACTATTATAGTTAAAGATTCATCACTTTAGTTGAAAATTTATCACTTTGATTAATAATTTAATTATTCTTTTGAAAATTTGTATTTTTTTGTAGAAAATTAAGCTTTTAAAAAAAAAAGTAATCATTCATGATGATTCCTCTTCTGGTGGCAACATCTATGTTTGACTCAGTGCATTAGAAATGTACATCCTTTCCCAACTTCCAGTTAAAATTTTGTGACGTTGGGTTCATTATAAGCGGAGTAATTGCGCCGGAAGTTACAGTATGTTTGTGTTATCGATACAAAAATGAGCATCGAAAGGTTTTGAACTTGTTAAAACTTTTACCGAATCCGTGACCAACGCAGATGCCATCAAAACTGAGTGTGAATTCATTAAAAATCAGCCAAAATCTTCATTGAAATTCATGGAATTGCAATTGAGCTTCTCAAAAACATCAATTTATCGCATTTTGACTGAACATTTGGGCTACCGAAAAATGTGTGCACGGCTTGTTTAGCACAAGTAAAATGACCACCAAAAATTGATCCTATGCAACATTGTGACTAATGATAAACGTGGCGTTTTCAATATGTTCCAGAAACCAAAAAAATCTCGTTTCCAAAAGGCTTGTACCCAGTAACGTAGCCAGGAATTTTTTTGGGGGCGAGGGGCTGACCTTAGGGAAGAAGGGCAAGAAAGGGTATCTGAAAAATAAAATGACGTATTATCAAAGTTAACAAACCTAATTGTATAAGAAATTTCCTATTGTTTTTAATAATAATCTCTTTGAATAATGTTAGAAAGTTGCAGTTTTTTCTAAAATTTTAAACTTTTTGTCTACTTTTAACATATAATGTGGTAATAATTAATGAAATTCAAGAAACAATTGTTTAAACCAATTATTATTATTTATAACTATCTTCTCGTATAGTAATGCTAGATAGTTGAAGGTTTTCGGAAGTTTTTACTTATTGTCAACTTTTCACTTGAGGCGAGGTAATTATTACAGCAATTTAACAAACCTAATTGTTTAAACAAAATATTATTATTATTTATAATTATCTTCTTTTGTGTTAATGCTGGATAGTTCCGGTTTTTTCACAAATTTTTTAATTTTTGTTCATTTTTCACTTAAATTAATGAAATTTAACAAAAGCTAATTGTTTAATTACATTATTATTGTCTATAGCTATCTTCTCCTACGTTAGTTCTAGATAGTTGCGGTTTTTTTCTCAAATTTTAACTTCTCCACTTTTTACTTTTTACTTTTACTTTTTACTTTTTACTTAGTGAAAGGGCCCACAAGGGCCCTTTTCATACGGACGCCCACAACTAATAAATATTAATGATCATTTAAACTTACTGAAACTCATAACGCTTTTGCAATTTTTGACAACAATTTTTTCCTCAGAAAATTTTTCATCAGAAAAATTTACTATCGACATTTTTAATGCTGTTGCTGTTACTGAAACTTATAGCGCTTTTGCAATTTTTGTCATAAATTTTTTCCTTGGAAAATTTTTCTTCAGAAAATTTACTATCAAAATTTTAATGCTATTGTTGTTACTGAAACTTACAGCGCTTTTGCAATTTTTGTCATACATTTTTTCCTTAGATAATTTTTCTTCAGAAAATTTACTATCGAAATTTTAATGCTATTTTTGTTACTGAAACTTACAGCGCTTTTGCAGTTTGTGATAAAATATTTTCCACAGGAAATTTTTCTTCAGAAAATTTAATATCGACCTTTTTAATGCTATTGTTGTTACTGAAACTTATCATGGTTGTGTTTTGCATGGCCCACATCTCTCCTTCGATATGTTTTCTTTATTTTAATTATTGTTTATGAGTCTACTTTTGTTTATCCAAAACTAAGTTCAACCGGTGTTAAAGCGTTTACAAAATTTCCAAACACAAAAGTAACTGAACATTTTAAACCACATAACGCACGATATGAAAACATGTCAAGAAAAGCAAAGCGTTGCATTTTGAACGCCCTATCTTAACACCTCTTTGAATTTTCTTGAAAAATCAGAAAATTCAATTTTGACCACACAAAAAATAATGGAAAATCAAAAATTCCATTTTGCGGTCAAAGTATACAAGATACGAAAAAAAATAACACAAAAATTTTGTTTTCAAAAAAGGTTTGCAAATTTGTTAAAAATGACTTTTTGATAGGACGCGTAGTTTTTATTTTAATTCTGTCAAAAGAACAGAGGTTATTTCGACACAAAAAGGAATACTTCGAGGGAGAAACAACTCTGGTAATCCTCTTGT
>CAKNWW010000167.1:5446-16949 GCA_932074435.1 Andricus kollari
CTACCATTGTTTGAAAATTCTTGAAAATTTTCTGGTCCCTGCCTAAGGGAAATTCCCTGATTTCCTGTATGGTCATCTCTTTAACCTCGCCACTGTTCATGTTTATTTTTGCCCGTTCTTGAGCGCCATTTCTCGTTGTATATATTCCACGAAGATATGTATTATTTCCCTCCACTATTGCAAAGACGTCACCATTGGACGTTGACAACACAGCCTGTCGACTGGCTGGAATAGACGCCAGGAGACTGTATCTTTCTTTTACTTTAAGTTTTGCATCACGAGGAAAAGTGTATCCACGAATTTCAAATCGCCTCATCGGATTCTTATGGGGGATAAGCCGAATAGATCGAAGTTCTTTAATTGTAAGTCCATTTAGACGCAAAGAAGAGGATCGAATGGCAGAAGGAGATCTGGACCTGCCACGAAGAGAAGTTTCAGCAGGAGGAAGAGAGCTGACCAGAGAACCCGGAGAATGTGGTCTGGCAGGAGAATGAGACCTTTCAGGAGAATCAAACAGACTGCCACGAGGAACGCCAGGGATAGGGGCACCATTAGGTAAGCAATCGAAATGCAAACTTAGTTCTGCAACACGAAAGAGGGGTTTCAATGTAATTACATTTAATATGTTTTGGTTAAGAATTTTACTATTTTGTCAGAAATTAATTTTTCGGTTTGAAATGCATTATTCAAGTTTAACCCTTTGACGGAAAATTCAACCATTTTTTTACATTCTATTTTTTTTTGGTAGAAAATTAATTTTTTTTGTGATATGTTTATTTTTTCAATTGAAGTTTAAAATAAAATAGCAATTAGAATAGAGTGTGGATTGAATTGGACAAATTTTGGTTTGCGTATAGCTTGAAAATTGTACATAAAATGATGGATATATTATATTTTCAATATATTTACCAATAGAATTTAGAATAACAGCCAATGATAGAACGAAAGTATAAACAATCCTCATCTTCTTAAATAATAAGAAAAACTAATTATTGTTTTAATAAAAAATTGATTTAACAGTTTAAATAATCAATATTCTAGTTCTTCATCAGATTATACAATACATCTTATATTCGTTATCTCAGAGATGATAGGCGTCAAGGTTTTCATGCTCTGATATTTATATTCAATTCGTTGTTATCATGAAAAGAAAATTATGATCACTAAATTCGTTTAAACTGATATGAAAATTTATATAACCTTTTACGTTTAAGCGCAATCAATCGTCTGAAACTAAAATTATAATTCTCTCAATGAGCAGAGACTTTTTTAAAATCCATTCTTCTAACTTAGAAAAAAAATTATTTCTCGGGATTCCCCTTTCGTGCGAAAACTTCCCAATTTCAAGTAAAATTATAATTGTTTACGAAAATCCCCAGTTTGAAAATGAAAATTATAATTCTTTACCGAAATCCCCTGTTCCCAGTGAAAATTATTTATAATATATTGGTCATATGATAAATTCCTGTTTCATATAAAAAATTCCCTGTCACAAAGTGAGAATTATATTTCTCTACTGAAATTCCATGTCGCAACTTAGAATAATAATTTTTTTTTTGAAAATTCCCTGTTCTAAATCGGGATAATTTTAATTTCTTTTGTGAATTTTTCTTTACATTTCTTTAATTTTTCCCCTGTCCGAACTCAGAATTAAATCCATAAAATATATGAAACCATCTTACAGTAAAGTGCTTATCGCTTTTACGGATATTGATCAGATAGCGTCTTCTTATTTCCAATTAAGAAAAAAACGTAATTTGAAAATGCGCGGAATTCCAAAAAAATGCTTTTGTCCTCCTCAACATTAAAATTGGGAAATAAAACATTTAAAGCGCAAGAGCCGCATTTGAAAATGCGGCAAGCAAGCAAGTTGGTATCCCAGAGTCAACTCTGCGAAAACATTTGGCGAGTCCATGAATTGACGAGGAGCTATGGGACGTAAGCCGATTTTTTCAGATGCAGATGACAACGAGTTATCAGAGCAAATTTTGACTATGACAGAATTGTACTTGTGCATGTTAGCAAAGAAAGATTGCCTCCGTCTGTTTTTACGCCGGCTTCCGACCATTTCTTTACGACAGCCATAAGAAGTGAGTTTGAACCGAATTTCCACATTAGCAAGTCAACAGTTGACCCCTTTTCCGCTAATTTGAAGCCTGCTTACGAGAAGTACAAGCTTGAACCTCGCCGACTGTTTAACCTAAATCAAACTGGAGTTTCGGTTGTGCAAAACAAATTTTGACGTGTCTAAGAAAGCAAATTTTTATCGAATAGCTTGAACATTTCGCCAAGTTCATTAAATCAACAGCGAATGATACAGCTCCTGATTTGAATGCTTTGCTCACAACTTCTGCCAAAGAATATTCAGTGATCCTTTCAAAAGGATGATCATCAAACTACATCTCCATTTCTCGAGGCAAGGCATTTTTGAAAGGTGCGAAAAAAGGCACGTCCAAAGACTAAGTGCGGTGGGAGGTGTGAAGGGGCAGAGTAACAACAATATGATTTTGTTGGCGAAATTTGCAAGCTGCGAGAGAAATATGGCTTAAATGATTGTCCATGATGAGCAATCCATGATGATTGCACGCTAATTTTCTGGAAACATATTTCTCTAGTTTGAAGTATTTTTCCGCAATTCTGTTACACAAGTTGACTTTTCTTGAGTTTATGTTTTTAAAGCCTTTTACTTAATTGAATCCTCTGTTCCTTGTTGCAGATTTAAGTTTGCATTTCAACTGCTTATCTAATGGCGAGCCTATTCCTGGTATTCCTCGAAGCAGATCTTCTTATTCTCCTAAAAGGACTCCTCCTACCAGACCTTATTTTCCGCGTTCTCCTCTCAGGTCTCTTCCTTCTGCCGATTCTTCTCTTCGAGTCAGGTCTAGGTTTCCTCCTGACATTCGTTTTTATTTGCGCCTAGGTGGACTTATAATTGAAGAACTTAGATCTGTTCGTCTTATTTAGCACACGAATCCGAACCCGCAATTCGAAATTCGAATATAAAATTTTCCTCGTGATGTACCAATTCAAGTGAGAGAAAGATCAGGTCCTTGGACCCATGCCAAGTGGAAGACAAACTGTATTATCAACATCCAATGGGGAAGTCTTTGCAATTATGGTGGGAAGTAATAAAATGCTTCGTAGAATATATAGAAGAAGATATGGCTAATTAAAACGGGCAAAAATAAATAGATACAGGCAGCGGCGAGGTTAAAGAAATTACCGGAGAGAAATTGGAGGAATCTCCCGTAGGCAGAGATCGCCTAATATTAAGGAATTTTCAAACAATAATCATGAACGACTTTCGTACACAATATGAATTAAATTTTTTTCATAATGTAAAACCCAGAGTGACCAGCGTTTTAATCTTGTAATAATTTTAACATCGAATCTTTTATAATCAGAACAAAATAATTTTAGACTGAACAAGAAGATGAATTCTCAACAAAAAATGAAATAGTTATTGGTTAAATAAATTCTATATAGCGTGTGAGCATTTTAAAAAGGAAATGAGGTACTTGATTTGTCCTCCCGAGTCGGCCCAGTATAAAATTTAATTGAGAGACTAAAAATCTTTCAAGTTATATTTTTAACCATAACCAAGGAAATTTCAAACCAAGAAGATTATTCTTCTACCAAAAAGTGCGAAGCTTCCATCGAAAAAAGAAATTCGTCACAAATTAGTTGAACTATAACCAAAGAGATGAATTTTTAACTAAAATTGTGTATCTTCAACTGAAATAGTTAAATATTCAGTTGAAAAAATTAATTTTCGTATATATGAAAACGAATTTGCAAGCTATTTATAACTTCTAAAATTCCGAAACATATCCTGAATTGATTTGAATTGTTCCTAAAATTGTCTTAACTTCTTCTTTATTTGTTCTTAGCAAGTTTGAGAATGTGTTGTAATATTTTAAAATCTTTTGAGATATTCTCTTAAAATTATTTAGAAAAGATAATGAATCACTTTAAATATTTATATAAAACTTAAAAAAAAAATTATTATATTAAAACCTTTAAAATGGTTCAAGATATTTTTACCCGAAATCTTCAAAAATCTACATTTTGTTTTTTTACACATTTTACGATTTTAAATTATTTTAAAAATTTTCCAAAACTTCTGAATGTTTTTTAAAATTATTCTTTTTTTAATTTTCCTAAAATCTAAAGAAAAAAATTTTATTATCTTACAAACTTTTAAAACGAGTCAAAATTTTATTCGAAAGTCTTCAGAAATTTATATTTTGTTACAAAAAATTTGAAATCTTTTTAAATTATTAATTATTTTTGAATATTTTCAAACCTATACAGCTTGAAAATAATCTAGAAAATTAAACTTGAATTATTTGTAATTTTACCAGGCACCTTATTATCAGTACAAAAATATTAAGAACAGAATTATTTCCCAGTAATTTAAGTATGGTTCCTCGCTTTAGATTCTAACTCAAAATAAGATAGAATACTGGGACAAGGATAGGTAATAGACTACAGGAAATAAATTTTCTACACATGAATGTAAGTTTGACAGGTTAATTAAGATTTATTTAAATAACTACAAATCGATTATAAAATATAAAAAGTTAAGGTTGAAATATTAGATAAGAAAAAGTTATAATACAGCTCTCTCTTCTCTTTCTAGATGAAGTTCCGGATTAACTTTTCTTGTTTGGTTTTAGTCTACCTTAACTAGAAATGACTAATTAATCAAACAAGTATATGATGAAGAAGGTTGTAAAGAGGTGTCAAATAATTTGATGCTTAGAAATTTATGAAAAGTTTCCACTCTTTCCTTTCGATTTGAGTAAAACGTGTTTCTTCTATCAATTCTCGAGTCTCTGGGCGTTACACTCAGGCGGCTGGCTGATGCTTAGAATATTGGTCAGTGGGTTGAAATGACAGGTCAACACTTTTGCCTGTTTTTATCCTTCTGTTTGTGACGAGTGTCCTTTTCTTTATCGATGTAACTGAGATTTTATAACTTTCATACAGATGCTAACTTTTTAAAGGTTTAAGATATACTGAGATTTCTGATCCATCTTTGGAATAAATACATATATTTTAATTTCATATGATTTTATTCCGGTTATAAAAGATTTGATACTAAAAATGTTACAAGATTAAAGGACTGGTCTATCAATATCAATACTTGGGAAAAAGAAAAAGTTGGTCACACAAAACTCAGGAAAAAGACCAAAAATTTGGAAAATTAAGTTTTGCGGACAGCTTATCATTTACATTTTACATTATGACAAAAATGCATTAATGTGCTCGGCTAGAGTCGCCTACTGCTATTATTTCAAAATTCTTACTAATTCGATGGTCCCTGCCTAAGGGAAATTCCCCGATTTCTTGTATGGTCATCTCTTTAATCTCGCCACTGTTCATGTTTATTTTTACCCGTTCTTGAACCCCATTTCTCATTGTGTATATTCCACGAAGATGTGTATTATTTCCCCCCACTATTGCAAATACGTCACCGTTGGACGTTGACAATACAGTTTGTATTCCGGTCGGCATGGGCGCGAGGAGACTGTATCTTCCTCTCACATGAATTTCTGCATCACGGGTAAAAGTGTATCCACGAATTTTGAATCGCCTCGTCGGATTCTTGTGGGGAATTAGCCGAACAGATCTAAGTTCTTTAATTGTAAGTCCATATATGGATGACGAAAAAGATCGACTGGCAGGAGGAGATCTAGACCTGCCACGAAGAGAAGATTCAGCATTAGGAAGAGACCTGATCAGAGATCTTGGAGAATGTTGGCTGGCAGGAGAAAGAGTCTTTTCTGGAGAATCAGAAGGTCTGCCACGAGGAACGCCAGGAATTGGGACACCATTAGGTAAGCACTCGAAATGCAAACTTAACTCTGAAAGAAAGAAAAGCGGATTCAATTTAAAAAAGGTCTTCAAAAACATAAACCTAATTAAAATTAAAATTTAATATTTTCTAGTTAAAAAGTTGACCATTTTGTTGATCATTCTTTTTCCTCTCTTGGGATGAAATTTGAACTATTTGTTTGTAAGTTCATTTTCTTTTGTTCTAAATTAATTTCGTTTACTGCAAAATTAAAATATTTCTTTTTTGGTAGAATATTCATCTTTCTGGTTACAAATTCATCATAATTTGTTGAAAATCTAACTAACTGGTTGAAATTTGAAATACTTTTTGGACACGTGTAACTGGTCTAAAATAATAAGGAATATATAAAATAAGAAGTTTTAAAACCTTTCATAAAATTTATTACATTTTTGAACATTATTGTAAAGCTTATAACACAATAAATTACGCATTTTATTTTAGTGAAAATTCACTTGCGGTCTAACAAATTTAATTTTGGCTGAAATCTCTACTAAGTTGTAATGTCTTTGAATGCTGTCAATTTTTTGTTAGTAAAACTTTTTCTTAAGTAAGATGTTATTAAGCCCATCCAAACCGCACATATGGTACAAATTCCGTATCAACAGGGACACTTTTCGAATTCCAGTTACACGTTATGGAATCATCCAAAATAAATTCATATTAAATTTGTAGTCATTTCGTTCAAAGTTTGAAAGAAAATAGCGCTTAGAATAAAATGTTGATTAAATCGCTCCAATTTCAATTTGCGTGGAGCTTAAAAAATTATCATAAAAGTATAGATATATTAGAGTATTATATTCACCAATGGAATTTAGGACAACAGCCAATGATAAAACGAGAGTACAAACAATCCTCATATTTTCGATTCAGAAGAAAAGCTGATTAATTTATCAATAACGAATTGATTTAAAAATGTATGTAATGAATATTCTAGTTCTTAATTAGATTACACAGCGTATGATAAAGTCGTTATTTCATAGAGAATAGGCGTCAGCGTCGACCTACTCAAATATTTACGTTTCGTCAGAGTTAGTGATAAGAAAAAAAATTTAATCACTTAATTCATCAAAACTGACATGGCATGTTACATAATCTTTAATGTTTAAGAACAACAAGTCTTGGGAATGGAAAAGTTACAGAATTTCTACCCAATGAATGATTTAAAATTTCCGGTCATTTCATTTTTTGAACGACTTCAAGCCACTTATTAAGATTTTAAAGCTTAAAATTTTTTTTCCAGATTTATGATCTAGAACAGGAAACTCTTGAACTAGAAAATAAAATTCCCCTTTCCAGGTCCAGTTATAATTCTTTCCAAAAATCCCCAGTGTAAAAATGAAGATTTTAATTCTTCACCAAAATCCCCTGTTTCCAGTGAAAATTATTCATATTATATTAGTCATATGATTGCAGTTGGATTGCAGAAATGAGTTGGATTGCAGGATGATGGCGCCAAAAGACTAAATAAACAATCGATTATTCGTTTAAGTTACAAGAATTTTTTTATAATAACTATAAAATATAAAAAAAACGCTTTTGGTAAAAAATCCTTTTTTTACATAAATATTAAAAAATGAAGTTTCCTTAGACAGAGATAATGAAAATCGTTTGAAGTGTGACCAAAATTATTTTTGCGATCAGTCACAGGTTTGTGTACCCGTCCCACGAAATGTTTGAAACGGGTAGGGGTTGAAGAACATTTCTGTAGTCGGCGACGTTCCAATCCAAATCTTGCTAATCTGGTCCATTTTCTTTCTCCACATTCCTTTTTGAAATACTTTTGCACTCCTTCTATATCGTTAATTACATTGCCATCCCTCTTCTCTCATCTACCTCCATCAAACATTCATCTGTCGGGATAATAAAAAATTGCTCATGGAAAGCTCATGAAAAAGTCAGGCAATTTTGAAAATAAAGTTTTGCGGCCAGCACATTATTTTGGTTTTACATTACGAAAAAAATTACATTAATGTTGTCGACCAGACTCGTCTACTATTATTGTTTGGGAATTCTTGCTAATTCGCAGGTCCCTGTCTGAAGGAGATTCATCGACTTCTTCTGTGGTCATCTCTTTAATCTCGTCACTGTGCATCTTTCTTTTCGCCCGATCTGTAACCCCATTTCTCGTTGTATATATTCCACGAAGATGTTTATTATTTCCCTCTACTATTGAAAAGTCGTCACCAATGGACATTGACAAACCAGATTGCCTTCTGGTTTGCATGGGCGCGAGGAGACTGTATCTTTCTTTTACTTCAAGCTTTGCATCACGGGGAAAAGTGCATCTGCGAATCTCAAATCGCCTCATCATATTTTTGTGGGGAATAAGCTCAACAGATCTAAGTTGCTCAACTGTAAGTCTATGTAGGCGGATAGAAGAATGTCTGGCAGGAGAAGATCTGGACCTAGCAAGACGAGATGATTCGGCAGGAGAGGGAGACCTGAACGAAGAACGCGGAGAATGTAGTATGGCAGGAGAAAGAGACTTTTCTGGAGAATCAGAAGGTCTGCCAGGAGGAACTCCAGGAATAGGGGCATCATTAGGTAAACACTCGAAATGCCAACTTGGCTCTGCAACAAGAAAGAAAGGATTCAATTTAGAAAAAGCTTTAAAAACATAACCTCGAGGAAAGTCAACTTGTTGCAAGAGAATTTCACAAAAAGCTTCAAAAACAGAGAATGTTTGTTTGAAAATCAGTTTTCAAGAAACATGAAGTCAAAAAGCTCAACTTGTATATCAATATTGCACAAAACGTCACCTCCTTTGGTCTAACAGGGCTTAACCCTTTGAATTAGAATAGAATGTAGATTATTATAATATTCCAGTTCTTCATCAGATTATACAGCATTTGATATAGTCGTTATCTCATAGATGATAGGCGTCAACGCTGTCTTGCTCAGATATTTACGTTTTATCAGAGTTAGTGTCAAGCTAAAAAATGTAATTACTAAATTCGTTCAAGCTGATACGACATGTTATATAATCTTTAATAAACTATTTATATTATATCAGTCATATGATAAATTTCGGTTTCATATCAAAAATTCCCTGTCGCAATGTACAAATCATAATCATTCACTGAAATTCCCTGTGCCAAACTCAAAATTATATTTCTTTACTGACATTCCATGTGGCAACTGAGAATTTTAATAATTTTCTAAAATTCCCTGTTCTAAATCGGGATGATTGTACTTCTTTTTGTAAATGTTTGTTTACAAATCTTTCATTTTTTCCCTGTCCGAACTGAGAATTAGAGTAATTTTTGCTAAAATGTTCTAGAAATTAGGTGATAGGAATATATTACATTCTGATTTTTTCTCTGACTCAAGATTACTCCTGCCCAATATGTTGAAGGATTTATTTATATAATATAGTATTCAAACGACTTGAAAAGATTTCAAGTTTTCATTTAAAAAATCGGAAATTGTACGTAAGATTTCGATAGTGATAAACCTATCGTCTAATTCTAATAAAAAGTAATTATTATCATCTCACTAAATATCTGAATGAGAATATTTGTTTTAAACTTTAAAGATGGGCTAACAATACGATAGATTGATTACTGTTGCGTAGGCTGATTTCGAAACTGTAGATAAAAATTACGCAAAGTTTGCGTACTTATACAATAAAACTGGTCTTTCGTCAAATTTTGATTAAACATTCATGATTCTAGTTAATAATAGTTCACAATACTTCATAATAAGAGTTTTAACTGTTAATTTGATTGATTAATTTGATTTTTATATATTTTTCTGATGGAAACTTGGTTTTTTTAGTTGAAAAGTATTATCAACAATATTGTTTATTAAATTCCGATTAATAAATGATAGGCAGTGGAGGCTCTGCCTATAATATATTATAAAATAATATCATATATTCCGGGTAACTTTTTTTATAAACGTTTGATCAAAAATCGAAATAGCAAATTTTTAAAAGAATTACTATTCGGACCTGGATCAACAAATTTTATAAAAGATTTATAATTCAAAGTTAGCACAGAGCATAAATAAAAGAAATATGAAAAAAATCACCTACGAAATACAATTATCCTGACTTGGAACAGGAAATTCATGAACAGAATTATAATTCTAAGTGGCGACATAAAATTTCAGTAATAACATATCATTTTGGACAACTTTGAGAGGAAATTCCCGCAAACAGTATTCATTTTGTCTTTGAGACAGGAAATTTTTGACATAAAACAGAAATTTATAATATAATTAATATAATATAATTCTCACTTGGTACAGGGGATTTGCGTAAAAAATTATACTTTTTTATTTTTGAACTAGAAATTTCCTTAAAGAATTATGATTTGAATTCGAAAAGGAAATCATTGACATGGAACGGGAATTTTGCAAAAGAATTTTAATTCTGATTTAAAAAAAGGCAATTAAAAAACAATCCCTGTTCTGAATCAGAAATCTTTAAAAAATTTTCAAATTTTGAGAAATCTTTAAAAGGCGTTTGAAATCATTCAAATGTTTTGAACTCGTATAAATTCACCGGGAACAGTTGACTATTTACTCGAAGAAAACCGGGAAATGACCGGGAATTTAAAATCGTTCATCGGGTAGACACTATATAAATTTTTCATTTAAATGATTGATTGCGCTCAAATGTAAAAGATTATATATAACCTCAGAGATGAGGATTATAAGATATACTATATAATGTGATGAAGATGAAAAATATGTATTAGTTAAATTGTTCATCCAAGTCTTCATTAATACATTAATTACCTTTTTCTCTAATTAAAAGAGATAAGCATTGTTTCGTCTATCGTCCTATCCTTGGCGGTTATTCTGAATTCTATTGGCGAATATAATAATATAATATACAGTGAAGTTCCGCCTATCTTAACGATCGCCTATTCGAAAGTTCACCTATTCGAAATCCTCTACACACGCTTATTTGAAACTGCGCAGATCCGTCACCTCCCACCACGGTCCCTGTTCGGGATGTACGTCACGCCCGCGTCAGTGTCTGACAGTGGCAGGAAATACAATCAACTGTCCGAAATTTGAGGTTAGAGTACCTGATCATATTACTCGTGTTCCTCGTGGCAGATCTCCTTATTCTCGTAAAAGGTCTTCTCCTGCCAGACTTTATTCTTCGCGTTCTCCGGTCAGGTCTCCTCCTATAGCCGATCCTCCTCTTGGTGCCAGGTCCACGTCTCCTCCTGCCATGCGTTCTTATTTGCGCCTAGGTGGACTTACAATTGAAAACCTTAGATCTGTTCGTCTTATTCTGAATACGAATCCAAACCGGTGATTCCAAAATCAAAAATTCACTTTTCCTAGCGATGTACCAATTCAAGTGAGAGAAAGATATCAGGTCCTTGGGCCCGTCGCAAGTGGAAGACAAACTGTATTATCAAATGACCAGAGAGGAAATGGAGGAATCTCTGTATACCAAAAAGATGTAATTTATACCAAAATTTTAAGCTAAAAGACGAATGTTCTGTAAATCAGTTCAATTTTTAACCCTAAAATATGAATATTTAACAAAAAAGTCAATTTTTCAACCAATTAGATAAATTTTAAACTAAAATTATGAATCTTTAACTGGAATAGTTAAATATTCAGTCTAAAAAATGAATTGTTATCAAAAGCAAAACACAAATTTTCAAAAAAAGG
>CAKNWW010000168.1:0-12679 GCA_932074435.1 Andricus kollari
CTTTCAAAAACAAGAGGTTCCAGAAAAGCGCGCGGACAATTTTACTTTGTCATGCAAAGTTACTCATGAAACCAAGGCACCTGAGAACGACATCCTCCTTCGTTTTAGCGATTTTAATAAATTAAAAAGGGTCGTCGCTCATTGTCATCGATTCATAAATAATGCTAGAGTCAAGGATTCCTTAGCTAGAAAAACGGGCAATCTCACTCAAAACGAAATGAGCAATGCATTTTACCGAATAATGAAAATGACCCAATTAGAAATATTTCCAAAGGAGTTCAGTTCACTTGCAAAAAATAATAAAGTTGATACCAAAAGTAGCCTCTTAAAACTGAATCCATTTATTGATCACGGGGTCATAAAGGTAGGTGGAAGATTGTCTAACTCGAATCTACCAGTATCACAGAAACATCCCATCATACTTCCAAAGAATCACCACATTTCAACAATTATTATCCGCGGTGAACACACAGATCGCATGCATGCAGGAGTCAACGCGACACTCTATGGCGTTCGCGAAACCTTTTGGCCTATCGACGGACGTAACACAACGAGACATGTTGTTCGAAAATGCGTTCGATGTTGCAGAGCGAATCCAGGCGAGATAAAATATTTAATGGGTAATTTGCCAAAAAATCGGGTTTCATTTTCTCGGCCTTTCACAAACGTGGGTGTTGATTATTGTGGTCCCTTTTTTATTAAGGAACGTCGCCACCGCAATAGAGTTAAGCTAAAAACATACGTCTGTGTTTTCGTATGTCTTGCTACGAAAGCAGTTCACTTGGAACTTGCGAGCGATTTATCCTCGGAGGCCTTTCTGGCTTGTTTAAAAAGACTCTTCTCTCGGCGAGGAAAATCTGAGTCAGTATCTTCTGACAATGCAACCAACTTCGTGGGTGCTAGCAGGGAAATTCGTGAGCTTTATGAACAAATCGAATCGCTTGAAAAAAGCAAAATAATTCAAGCCTTTTTTGATAAGGAAGGTATTAATTGGCACTTTATCCCTCGCCGAGCTCCCCACTTTGGAGGTCTCTGGGAAGCGGCAGTCAAGTCCTTCAAAAAACATTTTACGCGAATCGCAGGAAATGCACTGCTGACCTTCGAACAATTGCACACGTATGTAGTTGAGATTAAGGCTATATTGAATTCGCGCCCTTTAACACCCCTCTCCTCCTATCCCAACGATCTTCTCCCTTTAACACCCGGTCACTTTCTCATTGGAACCTCTGTGACAAGCTTGCCACAAAAAGATTTGCGCAATGTTAATGCCAATCGCCTGAACTGCTGGGAACTTGCTCAGCAAATGCACCATCATTTTTGGGACAGATGGCAGCGAGAATACTTAAACGAGCTTATTTCACGCAGCAAGTGGAAGGTATCCACGAATCAGGAGGACCTCAAGATTGGGACTCTGGTGGTTGTCAAGGAGGATAACCTGCCACCTATGAAGTGGCAATTGGGCCGCATCACAGCAGTCCATCCTGGCCAAGACCGGGTAATCCGGACAGTCACGATCAAGATTCAATCGGGCAGCTATAAAAGAGCGTTAAAACTCTTATATCGTCTACCAATAAACTAAGGGTTACTTATAATGTTATTTTCAGATACAACGTAATTTATGCAACTGATATGTAATCTCATACCACGATTAACGTTGTACTCTGGTAATATCGTAGCATCGGCTTTTAATATTATTAATTATTCTTAGGCATTATATATTACATGTTCGCTTTTAATTGTATTGCATTTTTAGCCGACAGGATGTCATTCATGTAATCTCTAATTTAAAAATGTACAGGTTATTTTATTCTAAACACAGCGTATGTACATTTCTTCAGCGATTTATTTTGATATTTTTTGAACGCAAGGCATTCAAAGGGGACCGGCATGTTACGTCGTAACAATTTTTCATGTTTTGCATTTCTAATTTTAAGATATTTCCGAAATTAGAGTCTTCTTTCAAATATTGTATTCTCTCAAGTTTATAGAAGAACAGTTAAGGCCTGCCTCATATTTTTAACTATAACCAAACAGATGTTCCTTCATGGGCAATTCGGCACTAAAATTTCAAGGATTTGTACTTTCGAAAATTTCTACTTTTAAAACTTAATCCTTGATTTATACCTTTACTGGCCGAACGTGTTTACGAAGCAGTGCCCAGGATTAGGTTTATGGTATTTGTAATTCTACAGCACGCCGTCGTGCCAATCTAGACTTAGAAACATTTCCGAGGGCCTCTCATTTCCCCGGAACTTTCCCGGGCCTTAAGTAAACTCTCTGCTTCCACCTCTACTTTTCGTCACCGCCAATCACAGCGATTATAGAAAATTTGGCACACCTCCGATGCGTCTCATCACCCCTGAATGCTTGTTGCCCTCACTTAACGAAACAGATACACTCTAGCCTCCGTAGGGAAAACTTGTCTTCCTTCTATACATTTCCAACAAACAGATTCATATTGTTGTGCTATCAAATCAAGTGTTTTATTCCGTAGATAAAGCAACCCACACCTTTTAATTTTATTTTAACAATTTCTACTTAATATTTTGGTCCTTCGAGTCGCGGATGTTTCACATCGTGATCGCGCACAGTGGACTCGGTTCGCGAAAGTGTAAAACATTGCTTTTGTAATCCAACTTAATAGCGATTTCAAAGCTATTAACTAAAAAAACACTAGTGATTTTAAAACCAGTGCTTTTGTGAAAACTAGTGAACTTTAATTTTGTAATCCAACTTAATAGCGATTTCAAAGCTATTAACTCAAAAAACACTAGTGATTTTAAAACAGTGCTTTTGTGGAAACTAGTGAACTTTAACTTTTTAATCCAACTAAATAGCGAGTACAAGCTATTAACTCAATGAAAATTAGTGAATTTAAAAACTAGTGACTGTGAAAAGTGACAATTTTAAAACCTTTTAGTTAGAGACCAGAGTGATTTTAAAACTAGTGAGCATGAGACAATATTGATTTTAAAACTACTCACTCTTGAACAATAGTTAATCTAAAACTAGTTTCTCTGAAAATAGTCCTTTCAGACCTATTAACAGTGAAAGTTATATTTTAAAATCGGTGACGCTGGAATTGGTAATTTCAAGAAACTAATTGCCAGAATTCCACTTGCAAAAGCAAACCAGCAACTGCCAAGATGGAAGACACTCAACCAAGTTCAAAATCCGTACGCTCACGAAAATTAAAATGCAAAATTCCATGGAGTGCCAGACTAGATGACTTCAGCGTTCAATCAGAATTCCAGAGAGCCTGAAATCAGCGTTCCAGCCGACTTGATCTGCAGGATTAGCAGAACTCATCAAGAAGTATCGCAAATTTTTCAACTACGAAGTAAGTCAGAGAGTTTCAATTGCTATCTCAATCCCTTTTTCGGTCCTCTCGTTGTTTTTCGAATGAAATATGCCTCAATCTCACATTAAAACGTGTTTCAACTCCATTGTAAATTTATGTTCTATTGAAATAATTTAAAATCATGGCAGAAGACATTGCAAAGTTAAGAAAGCTTCGTGGGTCGGTGAAGCGCCAAATAACTTCTTTTCATAATGTTTTAAATTCAGTCGATGCGGATACAGACTTAGAAACACTCGACTTAGAGGGTAGATTAACTAGACATCTCACGTATTGGGATGAATTTAAAACAGTACAAAATAAAGTCGATGATCTCTCGACCACCGAGGAGGAGGAAAAAGATAATGAGTCAGAAAGGTCCTCCTTCGAAAATCGTTTTTACGCGATTAGCGGGTTAGCTAAAAAATACATAAATGAGAGATTACGTTCGATGGCCTCCACGTCATCCAACCCACCGAGTGAAGCGTCGGAATCACTCAACAATCGCCGTTCATTACGCGAAAATTCATTTCAACCGTCCTCGCGTTTTCAGCTGCCAAAGATCCAAGCGCCTACCTTTCATGGCACCTACGATACTTGGCTTAATTTTCACGACTCTTTTAAATCGATGTGTCACGACAATGACGAGATTCCAGTCATCCACAAGTTTTATTAGCTCAAGGCCTGTTTAAAAGGTGAGGCCGCGGAAGTCATTGCGTCGCTCGAAACGACAAATGAAAATTATTCGGTAGCGTGGGAACTATTAAAAACTCGGTACGATAATCGAAAAATTATAGTTGAGAGCCACGTTCGATCCTTATTCGAGATTCCACCAATTTCAAAGGAATTTTCAATTCGAAATTTATTAGATCAGCTTCAAAAACATGTACGAGCACTCAAGGCACTTTCACAACCAACTCAACATTGGGATACACTTCTTGTTTTTATTGTGAAAGAAAAATTAGGGAACTACATTCGCGAAAAATGGGAGGAATCTCGAGAGGGAACAGACGTACCTCTTTTTACAGACATGATTGCATTTCTCGAACAACGTGCACTCATAGAAGGGTCGAAATCCGTAAAAAAGCAAACTTCAGTTGAAAAACAAACTCAGTCCTCCAAAAATCTTTCGTTTAAAAACAATTCTAAAAACTTTCAATCGTGTAACAAAACAACACTAGATTCTGAGTCAAAAGTAAGCCAAATTTCGTGTCCTATTTGTTCAGAAAATCATCCACTTCTTTTATGTTCCGTATATAAAAATATGTCTCCGAAAGAGAGATATATGGAAGTTAAAGACTTCATTGTGTCACAATTGCATAAAGGGCTTTCATCGCACCGTCGATTGTAGGGCAAGACAATGCGAAAAATGTAAAAAGCCACATCACGTTCTTCTTCATTTCGAAAAAGAATTACCAGTGGAACCTATTGCCTCATCTTCGAAGTCCGCCACGACTTTAGCGAGTTTTCAGACTCAAGCGAATACCCAAGTTGTTTTAGGAACCGCCGTGGTAAATATTTTAAATTCGAAAGGCGAATATCAATCTTGTCGTGCACTTTTAGATTCCTGCTCACAGTGTAATTCCATCACAGAAAAATTGGTCGAGTCACTAGGACTCACCAAAAAACGTGTAGATATTAAACTCAAGGGCGTGCAAAATCTTCACTCGAATGTGAAACACGTCACCTCGGCAAAAATTAAATCGCGGTATACGGATACTGAGATGAATCTTTCGTGCTTAATTTTCAACGAAATTTCAGAACCAATGCCGAGTTGTCCCATAAATCAAAGGTCATTTCAAATTCCTAGCGGTATAGTTTTAGCAGATCCAGAATATGGTAAACCAGCAGAAATTGACCTCCTGATAGGTGCAGAATATTTTTATCAGCTTTTACGCTCAGGACAAATCCACATCAAAGGTCAATCTGCCATATTTCAAGAAACAACATTAGGTTGGATTCTCGCGGGTCGTTTTTCAGATTCGTTAATTTCAAAATATTCCCTTCAAGCTACCTGCAACTTAATTAAATTTCAGGATCTGCCCATTCTTTGGGAACTCGATAACGAACCCACATCTAAAGTTAGATCGAATGATGAGATAGCGTGTGAAGAATATTATAAGGCTAATGTTCAACGTGAAAGGTCAGGTCGGTATGTAGTAAAACTCCCGTTTAATGACAAAAAGGAATTTCTCGGAGATTCAAAAAACACTGCCTTTCAGCGGTTTTATTCGATTGAGCGTAAATTTGCAAGGGATCCTGTTTTTAAGGAACAATACACTCAGTGCATGCAGGGTTATTTTCAAGAATCACATGCGACTCTGATTCCAAGCGACGAACCTGTTGATCGAGGATTTTATCTCCCACATCACGCAGTAGTCAAAACTTCTAGTCTTACCACTAAAACAAGAATAGTTTTTGATGGTTCCGCTAAGACAATGACAGGGATTTCATTAAACGACTCACTCAGAGTCGGGCCTACGATTCAAGAGGATCTTTTTTCTATTATAACACGTTTTCGATTTTTCCGTTACGCACTTACTGCCGACATCGAACAGATGTACAGGCAGATTCAAGTGGCAGAAAATGATAGAAAGTTTCAAAAAATTCTGTGGCGTACGAGTCCTGATGAGCCAATCAAAATCTACTCCCTGAATACCGTAACCTTTGGAACCTCTTGCGCTCCCTTTCTCGTGATTCGTACCCTTCACCAGCTGGCTGAAGACGAATGCGAGAATTTTCCAATCGCTTCCAGTATTTTAAAGAGAGACTTTTACGTCGATGATCTGCTCACTGGAGCATCTAATTTTCAGGAAGCAGTTACTATTAAAAATGAACTGAGCAGTCTGCTCAAAAAAGGAGGCTTCAACCTCAGAAAATGGGCATCCAACGATCAAAAATTAATAAATAATTCTTCAGAAACTGATTCCAACTCTTTTATGTCATTAGATCCCTCCGAAACCATTAAGGCTTTAGGGATACATTGGGATGCTTCTTCTGATTCCATACTCTATACTGTGAACCTACCAGAGACAAAGGAACCCATCACTAAAAGATTAATGTTAGGACAAATTTCAAAATTGTTCGACCCCCTGGGATTACTTGGTCCAGTTGTAGTGCTTGCCAAAATTATGATTCAGCAGCTTTGGAAACGGCAACTTTCTTGGGACACTATTGTCCCCCAAGAGATTCAAGAGTATTGGATAAATTATCGAAATCAATTAAAATTTCTTAACAACATTAAATTTGATCGTTGTGTACTTGTTCAAAATCCTGTCCAGATTCAGCTCCATGGATTCTGCGACGCGAGCGAAAAGGCCTACGGAGCCTGCCTATATGTGCGATCTACCGATCCACAAGGCAGGCATCAAACCAGCCTGATCTGCTCAAAATCGAGAGTTGCCCCTCTAAAAGTTACTACTATACCTCGGTTAGAGCTCTGCGCAGCAAACCTCCTGGTTAAATTATATAACGTCACCTCTCAAGCTCTTCCATTTCAAGTAGACAAGTCATACTTCTGGTCAGACTCCACCATTGTTTTAAATTGGATCAATACTCCATCCTACACTTTGAAAACTTTTGTCGCTAATAGAATCGCTGAAATCCAAGCAACAACAGACGCGAAAGACTGGTGTCACGTTCCGACACAAGACAATCCTGCCGATTTAATTTCACGTGGTCAAACCCCTCAGGATTTCATTCAAAATAAGTCTTGGGTTAATGGGCCTCAATGGTTGAATCACGACTCGGTGACCTGGCCTCAAACGTACTTTCAAAAACAAGAGGTTCCAGAAAAGCGCGCGGACAATTTTACTTTGTCATGCAAAGTTACTCATGAAACCAAGGCACCTGAGAACGACATCCTCCTTCGTTTTAGCGATTTTAATAAATTAAAAAGGGTCGTCGCTCATTGTCATCGATTCATAAATAATGCTAGAGTCAAGGATTCCTTAGCTAGAAAAACGGGCAATCTCACTCAAAACGAAATGAGCAATGCATTTTACCGAATAATGAAAATGACCCAATTAGAAATATTTCCAAAGGAGTTCAGTTCACTTGCAAAAAATAATAAAGTTGATACCAAAAGTAGCCTCTTAAAACTGAATCCATTTATTGATCACGGGGTCATAAAGGTAGGTGGAAGATTGTCTAACTCGAATCTACCAGTATCACAGAAACATCCCATCATACTTCCAAAGAATCACCACATTTCAACAATTATTATCCGCGGTGAACACACAGATCGCATGCATGCAGGAGTCAACGCGACACTCTATGGCGTTCGCGAAACCTTTTGGCCTATCGACGGACGTAACACAACGAGACATGTTGTTCGAAAATGCGTTCGATGTTGCAGAGCGAATCCAGGCGAGATAAAATATTTAATGGGTAATTTGCCAAAAAATCGGGTTTCATTTTCTCGGCCTTTCACAAACGTGGGTGTTGATTATTGTGGTCCCTTTTTTATTAAGGAACGTCGCCACCGCAATAGAGTTAAGCTAAAAACATACGTCTGTGTTTTCGTATGTCTTGCTACGAAAGCAGTTCACTTGGAACTTGCGAGCGATTTATCCTCGGAGGCCTTTCTGGCTTGTTTAAAAAGACTCTTCTCTCGGCGAGGAAAATCTGAGTCAGTATCTTCTGACAATGCAACCAACTTCGTGGGTGCTAGCAGGGAAATTCGTGAGCTTTATGAACAAATCGAATCGCTTGAAAAAAGCAAAATAATTCAAGCCTTTTTTGATAAGGAAGGTATTAATTGGCACTTTATCCCTCGCCGAGCTCCCCACTTTGGAGGTCTCTGGGAAGCGGCAGTCAAGTCCTTCAAAAAACATTTTACGCGAATCGCAGGAAATGCACTGCTGACCTTCGAACAATTGCACACGTATGTAGTTGAGATTAAGGCTATATTGAATTCGCGCCCTTTAACACCCCTCTCCTCCTATCCCAACGATCTTCTCCCTTTAACACCCGGTCACTTTCTCATTGGAACCTCTGTGACAAGCTTGCCACAAAAAGATTTGCGCAATGTTAATGCCAATCGCCTGAACTGCTGGGAACTTGCTCAGCAAATGCACCATCATTTTTGGGACAGATGGCAGCGAGAATACTTAAACGAGCTTATTTCACGCAGCAAGTGGAAGGTATCCACGAATCAGGAGGACCTCAAGATTGGGACTCTGGTGGTTGTCAAGGAGGATAACCTGCCACCTATGAAGTGGCAATTGGGCCGCATCACAGCAGTCCATCCTGGCCAAGACCGGGTAATCCGGACAGTCACGATCAAGATTCAATCGGGCAGCTATAAAAGAGCGTTAAAACTCTTATATCGTCTACCAATAAACTAAGGGTTACTTATAATGTTATTTTCAGATACAACGTAATTTATGCAACTGATATGTAATCTCATACCACGATTAACGTTGTACTCTGGTAATATCGTAGCATCGGCTTTTAATATTATTAATTATTCTTAGGCATTATATATTACATGTTCGCTTTTAATTGTATTGCATTTTTAGCCGACAGGATGTCATTCATGTAATCTCTAATTTAAAAATGTACAGGTTATTTTATTCTAAACACAGCGTATGTACATTTCTTCAGCGATTTATTTTGATATTTTTTGAACGCAAGGCATTCAAAGGGGACCGGCATGTTACGTCGTAACAATTTTTCATGTTTTGCATTTCTAATTTTAAGATATTTCCGAAATTAGAGTCTTCTTTCAAATATTGTATTCTCTCAAGTTTATAGAAGAACAGTTAAGGCCTGCCTCATATTTTTAACTATAACCAAACAGATGTTCCTTCATGGGCAATTCGGCACTAAAATTTCAAGGATTTGTACTTTCGAAAATTTCTACTTTTAAAACTTAATCCTTGATTTATACCTTTACTGGCCGAACGTGTTTACGAAGCAGTGCCCAGGATTAGGTTTATGGTATTTGTAATTCTACAGCACGCCGTCGTGCCAATCTAGACTTAGAAACATTTCCGAGGGCCTCTCATTTCCCCGGAACTTTCCCGGGCCTTAAGTAAACTCTCTGCTTCCACCTCTACTTTTCGTCACCGCCAATCACAGCGATTATAGAAAATTTGGCACACCTCCGATGCGTCTCATCACCCCTGAATGCTTGTTGCCCTCACTTAACGAAACAGATACACTCTAGCCTCCGTAGGGAAAACTTGTCTTCCTTCTATACATTTCCAACAAACAGATTCATATTGTTGTGCTATCAAATCAAGTGTTTTATTCCGTAGATAAAGCAACCCACACCTTTTAATTTTATTTTAACAATTTCTACTTAATATTTTGGTCCTTCGAGTCGCGGATGTTTCACATCGTGATCGCGCACAGTGGACTCGGTTCGCGAAAGTGTAAAACATTGCTTTTGTAATCCAACTTAATAGCGATTTCAAAGCTATTAACTAAAAAAACACTAGTGATTTTAAAACCAGTGCTTTTGTGAAAACTAGTGAACTTTAATTTTGTAATCCAACTTAATAGCGATTTCAAAGCTATTAACTCAAAAAACACTAGTGATTTTAAAACAGTGCTTTTGTGGAAACTAGTGAACTTTAACTTTTTAATCCAACTAAATAGCGAGTACAAGCTATTAACTCAATGAAAATTAGTGAATTTAAAAACTAGTGACTGTGAAAAGTGACAATTTTAAAACCTTTTAGTTAGAGACCAGAGTGATTTTAAAACTAGTGAGCATGAGACAATATTGATTTTAAAACTACTCACTCTTGAACAATAGTTAATCTAAAACTAGTTTCTCTGAAAATAGTCCTTTCAGACCTATTAACAGTGAAAGTTATATTTTAAAATCGGTGACGCTGGAATTGGTAATTTCAAGAAACTAATTGCCAGAATTCCACTTGCAAAAGCAAACCAGCAACTGCCAAGATGGAAGACACTCAACCAAGTTCAAAATCCGTACGCTCACGAAAATTAAAATGCAAAATTCCATGGAGTGCCAGACTAGATGACTTCAGCGTTCAATCAGAATTCCAGAGAGCCTGAAATCAGCGTTCCAGCCGACTTGATCTGCAGGATTAGCAGAACTCATCAAGAAGTATCGCAAATTTTTCAACTACGAAGTAAGTCAGAGAGTTTCAATTGCTATCTCAATCCCTTTTTCGGTCCTCTCGTTGTTTTTCGAATGAAATATGCCTCAATCTCACATTAAAACGTGTTTCAACTCCATTGTAAATTTATGTTCTATTGAAATAATTTAAAATCATGGCAGAAGACATTGCAAAGTTAAGAAAGCTTCGTGGGTCGGTGAAGCGCCAAATAACTTCTTTTCATAATGTTTTAAATTCAGTCGATGCGGATACAGACTTAGAAACACTCGACTTAGAGGGTAGATTAACTAGACATCTCACGTATTGGGATGAATTTAAAACAGTACAAAATAAAGTCGATGATCTCTCGACCACCGAGGAGGAGGAAAAAGATAATGAGTCAGAAAGGTCCTCCTTCGAAAATCGTTTTTACGCGATTAGCGGGTTAGCTAAAAAATACATAAATGAGAGATTACGTTCGATGGCCTCCACGTCATCCAACCCACCGAGTGAAGCGTCGGAATCACTCAACAATCGCCGTTCATTACGCGAAAATTCATTTCAACCGTCCTCGCGTTTTCAGCTGCCAAAGATCCAAGCGCCTACCTTTCATGGCACCTACGATACTTGGCTTAATTTTCACGACTCTTTTAAATCGATGTGTCACGACAATGACGAGATTCCAGTCATCCACAAGTTTTATTAGCTCAAGGCCTGTTTAAAAGGTGAGGCCGCGGAAGTCATTGCGTCGCTCGAAACGACAAATGAAAATTATTCGGTAGCGTGGGAACTATTAAAAACTCGGTACGATAATCGAAAAATTATAGTTGAGAGCCACGTTCGATCCTTATTCGAGATTCCACCAATTTCAAAGGAATTTTCAATTCGAAATTTATTAGATCAGCTTCAAAAACATGTACGAGCACTCAAGGCACTTTCACAACCAACTCAACATTGGGATACACTTCTTGTTTTTATTGTGAAAGAAAAATTAGGGAACTACATTCGCGAAAAATGGGAGGAATCTCGAGAGGGAACAGACGTACCTCTTTTTACAGACATGATTGCATTTCTCGAACAACGTGCACTCATAGAAGGGTCGAAATCCGTAAAAAAGCAAACTTCAGTTGAAAAACAAACTCAGTCCTCCAAAAATCTTTCGTTTAAAAACAATTCTAAAAACTTTCAATCGTGTAACAAAACAACACTAGATTCTGAGTCAAAAGTAAGCCAAATTTCGTGTCCTATTTGTTCAGAAAATCATCCACTTCTTTTATGTTCCGTATATAAAAATATGTCTCCGAAAGAGAGATATATGGAAGTTAAAGACTTCATTGTGTCACAATTGCATAAAGGGCTTTCATCGCACCGTCGATTGTAGGGCAAGACAATGCGAAAAATGTAAAAAGCCACATCACGTTCTTCTTCATTTCGAAAAAGAATTACCAGTGGAACCTATTGCCTCATCTTCGAAGTCCGCCACGACTTTAGCGAGTTTTCAGACTCAAGCGAATACCCAAGTTGTTTTAGGAACCGCCGTGGTAAATATTTTAAATTCGAAAGGCGAATATCAATCTTGTCGTGCACTTTTAGATTCCTGCTCACAGTGTAATTCCATCACAGAAAAATTGGTCGAGTCACTAGGACTCACCAAAAAACGTGTAGATATTAAACTCAAGGGCGTGCAAAATCTTCACTCGAATGTGAAACACGTCACCTCGGCAAAAATTAAATCGCGGTATACGGATACTGAGATGAATCTTTCGTGCTTAATTTTCAACGAAATTTCAGAACCAATGCCGAGTTGTCCCATAAATCAAAGGTCATTTCAAATTCCTAGCGGTATAGTTTTAGCAGATCCAGAATATGGTAAACCAGCAGAAATTGACCTCCTGATAGGTGCAGAATATTTTTATCAGCTTTTACGCTCAGGACAAATCCACATCAAAGGTCAATCTGCCATATTTCAAGAAACAACATTAGGTTGGATTCTCGCGGGTCGTTTTTCAGATTCGTTAATTTCAAAATATTCCCTTCAAGCTACCTGCAACTTAATTAAATTTCAGGATCTGCCCATTCTTTGGGAACTCGATAACGAACCCACATCTAAAGTTAGATCGAATGATGAGATAGCGTGTGAAGAATATTATAAGGCTAATGTTCAACGTGAAAGGTCAGGTCGGTATGTAGTAAAACTCCCGTTTAATGACAAAAAGGAATTTCTCGGAGATTCAAAAAACACTGCCTTTCAGCGGTTTTATTCGAT